>CAUYLG010023416.1:0-80929 GCA_963573385.1 Cacajao melanocephalus | reverse complement strand
AAAAAAAAAAAAAAAAAATCAACAAATAAATGGCTGGGCATGGTGGCACATGCCTGTAATCCCAGTGCTTTAGGAGGCTGAGGCAGGGGATTACTTGAGCCCAGGAGTTCAAGGCTGCAGCAATCTATGATCACACCACTGCACACCAGCCTGGGTGACACAGTGAGGTGTAAAAAACAAAACAAAAAAACCAAAGAAACATTGGTCATTGGTCATGTCTACCTGTTGGTTTTTTTTTTTTTTAATTCATAATATGTCATGACAAAAAAATAAATAAATAAAATAAAAAAGGCCGGGTGCGGTGGCTCATGCCTGTAATCCAAGCACTTTGGAGGCCAAGGCCGGCGGATCACCTGAGGTCAGGAATTCATGACCAGCCTGACCAACATGGTGAGACCCTGTCTTGTAAAAAAAAAAAACCAAAATATGTCATGACATATATTAATAGTTTGCAGGATGCCACATGGGAATGTAATCTTCAGCATCTGGAAAGGGCTCAGTCTATTCAGTCTATAGGAAACCCTCCCACCGCCATGCATAACACTTGTCATGAGAATGAATCTCTCACTTCCCAATTCCTAGAGTGACGATGACTGGGTCATTACTTTCACTCAGCAGAGCATTTCTCCCCGCACTCTGTGTGTGCCCCGCCCCACAGCGCTTTCTCATTTTCAGCATCTCTCTTCCCTTTCCAGAATATGCCGAGTTTTTGCACTGCAAGTCCAAAAAGTTTACAGACTTTGATGAAGTCCGGCAAGAGATTGAAGCAGAGACAGACAGGGTCACGGGGACCAACAAAGGCATCTCCCCAGTGCCCATCAACCTTCGGGTCTACTCGCCACACGGTAGGCAGCACGGGTGGGAACGCATCCCTGACTGTTTCTGGTCATTCATGGACAATGCTATGGTGAGACTGTGTGCTTCCACTCATGGTTAGCATGTGCCCATTCACACACAGTTGATATTCACATGCACATAGCCCCCGGCTCTGAATCTTCCCACCTGTGCTAGGTATGTAGTACCCGGAACTCTGTCTCAGCTCGAAGAAAGAGCATGCCAGGAAGATATTTTTTAGTCATAGGGGATTGCAGCCGTTTGCCCCTTTTACCAAGGGCAGCCACTACTTGGCTCAAGGCAGCCAGATCTGCTGGTGCATCAAGAGAGGCCAGAACCAGACTTCTGTAAAATATCCTGATTTTCTTTTTTTGAGACAGAGTCTTGTCTCACTCTGTTGCCCAGGCTGGGATGCAGTGGTGTGATTTCTACTCACTGCAGCCTCTACCTCCTGGCTTCAAGCAGTTCTTGTGCCTCAGCCTCCCAAGTAGTTGGGATCACAGGTATGCATCAATACACCCAGCTAATTTATTTTATTTTATTTTATTTTTATTTATTTACTTCTTTTTGAGACAGTGTCTCTCTTTGTTACCCATGCTGGGGTATAGTGGATGATCTCTGTTCACTGCATCCTCCGCTTCCTGGGTTCAAGCAATTCTTCTGCCTTAGCCTCCCAAGTAGCTGGGATTACAGGTGTGCAACACCCCGCCTGGCTAATTTTTGTTGTTGTTGTTGTTGTATTTTTAGTAGAGATGGCATTTCGCCATATTGCCCAGGCTGATCTCGAACTCCTGAGCTCAGGCAATCAGCCCTCCTTGGACTCCCAAAGTGCTAGGATTACAGGTGTGAGCCACCATGCCTAGCCCACCCAGCTACTTTTTCTTTTTTTCTTTTTTCTTTTTTTTGAGACAGAGTCTCACTTTGTCACCAGGCTGGAGTGCAGTGGCGCGATCTCAGCTCACTGCACCCTCCACCTCCTGGGATCAAGTGATTCTCCTGCCTCAGCCTCGTGAGTAGCTGGGACTACACCCAGCTAATTTTTGTATTTTTAGTATAGATGGGGTTTCACCATGTTGGCCAGGACGGTCTCGATTCCTTGACCTCGTGATCCGCCTGCCTTGGCCTCCCAAAGTGCTGGGATTACAGATGTGAGCCACCGTGCCCAGTCTCATCTATTTGTCCATAATGGTTCTTTGGTATTAGCTGAATGGATAGGCTGAAATTTACTTATTTAGATCTATTCCAGTCTGAACTGTGCTGATTTAGAACTGCGTCATTGAAATGGAGTAGATAGAGGTATCTGTAGGATGGGATCCTAGAAGGGGAGTTACTAAATCAGATGTGTGATTCAGGTGGCGTGTCAGGCAACATCCTCAGGTCTGAGCCCTACCCAGGAACTTTGGTACTCAGCTGGGTGGCTCCAGGCTCCCTCTCCTAGCTCTGACTGCCTTTCCCACTGGTTTCCCTCTCAGTGTTGAACTTGACCCTCATCGACCTCCCGGGTATCACCAAGGTGCCTGTGGGAGACCAGCCTCCAGACATCGAGTACCAGATCAAGGATATGATCCTGCAGTTCATCAGCCGGGAAAGCAGCCTCATCCTGGCCGTCACGCCTGCCAACATGGACCTGGCTAATTCAGACGCCCTCAAGCTGGCCAAGGAGGTCGATCCCCAAGGTAACCCTGAGCCCAGGGCAGCAGCCTCCTCTTCAAGGCGTTTGTGAGCATGGGACGTGCCCAGCATCCTTAGTTCCAAGTCACTGGCGTTCTCTTTGATACGTGGCCGCTTTAGGAAAAGACCTCCTGGAACACAGCACTTTCTCCAAGAACCAGCAGTGCTGGGGGGCATCTCTGGGAAGTCATTGTGTGGCAACTGGACGCTCCTTCTCTTTGGACATGGCAGTGCCCATGTTGCCAGGGCGGGAAGCTGGTCTCAGGCTGAAGGAAGAGCCCAGCACTCCTCATGTCCCATCTAGATGTTACTCTACTCCTTGAGGCATGGTCCCCTCTTAGTCAGAATGGGAATTTCAGTCCTAACCCGGATTGCTGATGTGAGGACTTTTGAACATTTGGGTTGTTTCTGGTCTTCTGCATGGTGAGATCATCTATTTCCATTCGAGTTGATGCCCCTGGGTCCCTCTAGTCAGATCCCTCTACTCAACCCTCACTGCAGAATGTGAGCAGGAAGGGGCCCCGTGGGGGGGGGGGCACAGCTGTGGCTCCCATGATGCCCGAGTTGGCACCCACCAGAGATCTTTGCTCTGGCTTCCATCTGTCCCCAGTGTCTCATGCACATGCCACACATACGACACACACGGTTAGCACAGAGCCGGTCCTCAGCCACTGTGAAGGAGCAGTGGATCTGCAGATGTGAGGCTTTGCTAAGAGGACATCCTTGACTTTGGAATGACTTGTAGAGAGGTGGAATTGGATGGGATGGTTTTCAGAGTGGAATTTTAGCCATTCAGGGCAAGAGTTAGCCCTGGAAATAGTCGCTTCAGGCTCAAATGTTACCTGGGGACTTTGCTACCACTTGGAGAGTCCAGCATCAAAATCTGGCCCAGGAATTATGTTACCACGAGGTGTCCCCAAGCCTGCAGCAGCAGAGGTTGTCCTTGATAACACAAGTGACAATAAGGGCCAGCATTTATTATTTGCCATGTGCCAGGCTCACCTGCATGACCACCCTCTGGGATCAGGGCTGTGACCATCTTCATTTCACACCTGGGAAATTGGGGTCCAGGCCAGTCAAGTTACAGCTTTGCCAGGTGATGTGACCTGGAAGTGTCAGGGTCTATTGGACCTCAGGTGGCCTGCAGCTGCCAGCTGATGCTCTTTCCTGGTGGCAGGCTCTGACCTCTGACCTCTGACCTCTGGGCTCTTTCAGGCCTGCGGACCATTGGTGTCATCACCAAGCTTGACCTGATGGACGAGGGCACCGACGCCAGGGATGTCTTGGAGAACAAGTTGCTCCCATTGAGACGAGGTGTGGCTTTAGGGGTGCTGGCGAGGCAGGAGGATGGGTGGGGTCTAGTGGCATGTCCTTATCATTACTGAAACCCTGGCACCTGTTCCTTGCCTGCCCGGAAGTCACTGCTTCTCCATTTCACTGTAATTCCTTCTTTCTTTTCCCTTTGAACATATGTATCTTTTTCTTATTTGTATGCGTTTGGTTTTCAAGTGCAGAGTTAACACCTGCTGGTTTCTGGAACATTCAAAACAAGCGAAGAGAAAGAGGAAACTAAACTCACCTATAGCCACACTTCCCCCAGACAGCCACGGGTTACTCTTCCTCGGCTCCCAGCTCCCTGGGGTTTATGACTTTAATTAATTTTTAAATTACTTTCTATTATAAGCATTCTGTTTGTTTGTTTGTTTGTTTTTTGAGACAGAGGTTTTGCTCTTGTTACCCAGGCTGGAGTGCAATGGCACAATCTCGGCTCACTGCAACCTCCGCCTCCTGGGTTCAAGTGATTCTTCTGCCTCAGCCTTTCGAGTTGCTGGGATTACAAACACATGCCACTACACTTGGCTAATTTCTATATTTTTAGTACAGACGGGGTTTCACCATGTTGGGAAGGCTGGTCTCAAACTCCTGACCTCAGGTGATACGCTCTCCTCGGCCTCCCAAAGTGCTGGGATTACAGGCGTGAGCCACCATACCCAGCCTATTATGAGCATTTTCAAACATTCCCAAAAGTGCAGAAAAATGTTCAAAGAGCCCTTATGGATGGCTTCCTTAGCTTCTGGTTAGTAATATCTGGCTAATAGTGATTATCCCAAATATCCTCACCTGCTATTATTATTTTCTTCCATGAAGATTTTAAAACAAATCTTAGGCATTGGCTGGGCGAGGTGGCTTATGCCTGTAATCCAGTGCTTTGGGAGGCTGAGGCAGGAGGATTCCTTGAGGCTAGGAGTTCAAGACTAGCCTGGGCAATATATCAAGTCCCCATCTCTACTAAAAATTAAAAAATTAGCCGGGCACAGTGGTGCACACCTATAGTCCCTCCTACTTAGGAGGCTGAGGTGGGAAGATTGCTTGAGCCCAGGAGTTCGAAACTGCATTGAGCTATGATCATACCGCTGTGCTCCAGCCTGCACAACAGAGCAAAATCCTGCCTCTGAAAAAAAAAAAAATGCTACAAATCCTAGGCATTGTAGCATTTTACATATAAATACCTGCACCTCTCCTTGGCATGCCCTTTTTGTTTTTGATTGATTTATTTATTTTTTTTGAGACGTAGTCTTACTCTGTCTCCCAAGCTGGAGTGCAATTCAATGGCACATTCTCAGCTCACTGAAACCTCCGCCTCCCGGGTTCAAACAATTCTCCTGCCTCAGGCTTCCAAGTAGCTGGGATTACAGGTGCCCGTCACTACGCCCGTCTAATTTTTGTATTTTTAGTAGAGACAGGCTTTTACCATGTTGGTCAGGCTGGTCTCGAACTCCCGACCTCAGGTGATCCGCTCGCCTCAGCCTCCCAAAGTGCTGGGATTGCAGGCGTGAGCCACCGCGCCCGGCCCCCTTTGTTTTTTTCTGTACCAGTCATCTGTGGAAGAAACTAGACCACATTCCACATTGGGGATTTGGCCAATAACTGTTCCCTGTTAGTTGGTAAGTAGATCGAGACAGAGGCCTGATCAGGTTCGGGTTGAAGTTCAGGTTCACACCTTTTGTTAGGAGTAACCTAAGTATTTTTTATTTTATTTTAAAAATATTTTAACTATTTCATCAGAGCAGCAGTTTTAGGTTGATAGCCAAATTGAGAGGGAGATACAGAGATTTCCCATAAGCCCTGTAGCCCCATGCATCTGTAACCTCCCCCGCTATCAACATGCTCAGCAGAGCAGTGCATTTGTTAGAACTGATGAGTCTACATTGACCCATCACCACCACCCCACGTGCATGGGTTACGTTAGGATTCACTCTTGCTGTTAGAAGTTCTTCTCTTTTCAGGCTGGGCGCAGTGGCTCACGCCTGTAATCCCAACACTTTGGGAGGCTGAGATGGGTGGATCACGAGGTCAAGAGATCGAGACCATCCTGGCCAACATGGTGAAACCCGTCTCTCCCAAAAATACAAAAATTAGCCGGGCGTGGTTGTGGTGAGTGCCTGTCGTCCCAGCTACTTGAGAGGCTGAGGCAGGAGAATCACTTGAACCCAGGAGGTGGAGGTTGCAGTGAGCAGAGATTGTGCCACCGCACTCCAGCCTGGAGACAGTGAGACTCCATTGCAAAGAAAAAGAAGTTTTTCTCTTCTTCTTTTTTTTTTTTTTTTTGAGACAGTGTCTTATTCTGTCACTGAAGCTGGAGTGCACCAGGGTGATCATAGTTCACTGTAGCCTTAAACTCCCAGGCTCAAGTGATCCTCCCAGCTCAGCCTCCCGAGTATCTAGGATTACAGGCATGTGCAGTTGCTCCTGGCTAGATTTTTGTTTTGTGGTTTCATGGGGTTTTTTTGAGACAGAATTTTGCTCTTGTTGCCCAGGCTGGAGTGCAGTGGTGCAACCACAGCTCACCGCAACCTCCACCTTCTGAGTAACTGGGATTATAGGTGCTCACCACCACACCCAGCTAATTTTTGTGTTTTTAGTAGAGATGGGGTTTCACCATGTTGGCCAAGCTGGTCTCAAAGTGCTCACCACCACACCCAGCTAATTTTTGTATTTTTAGTAGATTTGGGGTTTCACCATATTGGCCAAGCTGGTCTCAAACTCCTGACCCTCAGGTGATCCACCCACCTCGGCCTCCCAAAGTGCTGGGATTACAGGTGTGAGCCACCGCGCCCGGCCTTGGGGGGGTGTGTGTGTGTGTTTTGAGATGGAGTCTCACTCTGCTGCCCAGGCTGGAGTGCAGTGGCTCAGTCTCAGCTCACTGCAACCTCCACGCCCTG
Organism: Cacajao melanocephalus; assembly: GCA_963573385.1. Lineage (NCBI taxonomy): Eukaryota > Metazoa > Chordata > Mammalia > Primates > Pitheciidae > Cacajao > Cacajao melanocephalus. The sequence goes on along the minus strand of CAUYLG010023416.1, from coordinate 74,201 downwards.
GAATTGAAGCGATTGTCCTGCCTTAGCTTCCCAAGTAGTTGGGATTACAGGCATGTGCCACCATGCCTGGCTAATTTTTGTATTTTTAGTAGAGACGGGGTTTCACCATGTTGGTCAGGCTGGTCTTAAACTCCCGATCTTGTGATCCTCCTGCCTCGGCCTCCCAAAGTTCTGGGATGATAGGGGTGAACTACTGTGCCTGGCCTGTTTTAGGTTTTGTTAAAGCCATTCCTGCCCTCTGGGATCAAGTATAATCTGCTGACATCTCCTGGCCTTTCCCTTCATGCTTAGCCACAGTCACTTGGACCATTTCTTTTACTCCTGGTTTCCCACTTCGACGTCTGAGATAGAGTGGGGAAAAGTTCCAACCTTGGTTGCCACCATCCCCCAGCACTGCTGAGACATTGGGTGAGGTGACCTCAGATCCCAGGGGTATGTGGTTGGTGCTAAATTCAAAAACCTGTTTGGCTGTGAAGATCCGGGGATGAGAAGTGACTCTGTGGCTGGCTGAGGTTTGGGGAAGATTTGCTCGTGCTAAAGAGGAAAGCAGACCCTACCCACCCCTACACCCTCCTATCGCCACCCCGACCTGGCTGCTCTTGGACATGATTAGGCCTCTACCTTGGATCCTAAGGGACTTTGAGGTCTGTGGGCTCTAGCTGGGCTGAGGATTTGGTGATACGGGTCTCTTCCCCTTCCTCCTGACTCACTGATGTCCACGGCTGCCCTTCTCTGCCTTCCTTCCTGTTTCCAAGAATGAAGGCACTTCTGCTCTCAGCTCACTTGTAAGCCTGCTCCTGTCTTGTGACCTCAGGCTTCAGAAGCCCTCCCACTGGACCCTTTTTCCTGGTGTGCTAATGACTCACAACTCCTGTCCTTTGTGGGAACCCAGGCTAGGCACGGTGGCTCATGCCTTTAACTTTAGGACTTTGGAAAGCTCAGTTGGGAGGATGGCTTGAGGCCCATAGTTTGAGACCAGCCTGGGCAACACAGCAAGACCCCATCTCTCTCTTAAAAAAATTACCCAGGCTAGGCACAGTGGCTCACACCTGTAATCCCAGCACTTTGTGAGTCCGAGGTGGGCAAATCATTTGAGGTCAGGAGTTCGAGACCAGCCTGACCAAACTTATGAAACCCTATCTCTACTAAAAATATAAAGGATTAACTGGGCATGGTGGCACACGCCTGTAATCCCAGCTACTTGAGAGGCAGAGACACAAGAATCGCTTGAACTCAGGAGGTGGAAATTGCAGTGACCTGGGACTGCACCACTGTATGTGCTCCAGCCTGGGTAACAGAGTGAGAAACTGTCTCAAAAAAAAAATTATCCTTGTGTGTTGTTGCATGAGCCTGTACTTCCAGCTACACAGGAAACTGAGCCTAGAGGATGGCTTGAGCCCAGGAGTTCAAGACTGTAGTAAGCTGTGTTCATGCCACTGCAATGCAGAGTGGGCAACAGAGTGAGACTTCATCTCTTAAATAAGTAAATCAACCCAAATCCAAGCCAGATGCTTTTCACTGGCCCCTGCTGTTTCCTTCTTCGTGCTGTCACACAGGTGATAGTGACTTTGGCTTCACAGGGATCTAGGTTAAGATCTTGGGTCTCCTACTGTGACCTCACCTTTTGGCATGCCTCCATTTCCCTCCTCCCTCTTGGATCCGAGGGAGATCTGGAGAGGATGAAGAGCAGTCAAGACCCTGCAGGATAGATGACAGGAACCTCTCCCCTTTTTCTCCAGAGAAACATGTACAACCCCACTGCAAAGAAAACGGAGCATAGGCCGGGCGCGGTGGCTCATGCTTGTAATCCCAGCACTTCAGCAGGCCAATGTGGGTGGATCACGAGGTCAGGAGTTCAAGACCAGCTTGTCCAATATGTTAAAACCCCGTCTCTACTAAAAATACCAAAATTAGCCAGGTTTGGAGGCACATGCCTATAATCCCAGCTACTCAGGAGACTAAGGCAGGAGAGTCACTTGAACCCAGGAGGTGGAGGTTGCAGTGAGCCGAGATCAAGCCATTGCACTCCAGCCTGGCCGAAAGAGTGAGACTCTGTCTTTAAAAAAAAAAAAAAGAAAGAAAACGGAGCATAAATACACATTTTTTACTTCTGGCTTCTTGCCACTTATCCCTAACCTACTTTTCCATCCTTATTTATGTTAATAACAATAATAGGCCCGGCGAGGTGGCTCAAGCCTGTAATCCCAGCTATTTAGGGGCCGAGGCCGGAGAATTGCTTGAACTGGGACCCTGGAGGCGAAGGTTGCAGTAAGCTGAGATTACCCACCACTACACTCCAGCCTAGGCTACAAATGGGCTACAAAACGAGACTCTGTCTCATAAAAACAAAACAAAACAAAAACAGTGAATAGCAATAACTGCATCTGTTTATTAAGCAATTACCATTTATCTGGCACCTGGCTACGATCTTTCTTTCCCATGTTACCCATTTGTACACCCATATTGTTGGATGCCTCATGTCCATGCTTAGGGGCTCCTGGCTGCTCTGGCGTTTCGTTCTTTTCTAGAAAAATATTCGCTTATTTTTATTTTTTTTCGAGACAGGGTCTTACTATGTTTCTCAGGGTGGCCTTCAAGTCCTGGCCTCAAGTGATCCTCCTGCCTCAGCCTCCTGAGTACCTGGTACTACAGGCGCATGCCAGTGTGCCTGGCTTTCTGTTCTGGCTTTTTTTTTTTTTTTTAGTAAAGATGGCGTTTCACAATGGCCAGTATGGTCTCGATCTCCTGACCTCATGATCCACCCGCCTCCACCTCCCAAAGTGCTTCAGTTATAGGTGTGAGCCACCGCGCCCGGTCTGTTCTTGCTTTTTGAATGCCATCTCCCTACCCTTCACCTTCGCAATTTCTTTATGTTCAAATGTCATAAGTATTTTCTTCAAACTAGTGTTTTAACTCTAAAAGTAGTTTTCCTTGATTAGAAAATTCAAAAATGGGCCAGGTGCAGTGGTCCCTCCATGTAATCTCAGCACTTTGGGAGGCTGAAGCAGAACGATCACTTGAGCCCAGGCATTCAAGACCAGCCTGGGCAACATGGTGAAAGCCCGTGTCTAGAAAAATTAGCTAGGCATGGTGGTTATGTGCCTGTAGTCCCAGCTACTTGGGAGGTTGAGTTAGGAGGATTGCTAGAGCCTGGGAGGTTGAGGCTTTTGTGAACCGAGATCACAGCACTGCTTTCCAGCCTTGGTGAGACGCTGTTTCACACACACACAAAAATTTTAAATGATACTGAAGGCTATAAATCTAGGAGAGTCCCAGTTCCCTGCCCTCAGTCCCATTTCTCCTCCACTCACTGCTGCTTGTGTTTTGCTCCGGAAAATTTTAATGTAAGTACTGTCATTAAAGTGTTTTCAGGCCGTGTTTTCAGGCCGAGTGTGGTGGCTCACACCTGTAATCTCAGCACTGTGGGAGGCTGAGGCAGGTGGATCACCTGAAGTCAGGAATTCAAGACCAGCCTGGCCAACATGGTGAAACCCCATGTCTACTAAAAATAAAAAAATTAGCTGGGCATGGGTGGTGTATGCCTGTAATCCCAACTACTCGGGAGGCTAAGGCAGGAGAATCACCTAAACCCAGGAGGCAGAGGTTGCAATCATCCGAGATTGTGCCATTGCACTCCAGCCTGGGCAACAGAGCAAGACTCCATCTTTAAAAAAAAAAAAAATCAGACCAGGTGTGGCGGCTCACGCCTGTAATCTCAGCACTTCGGGAGGCCAAGGCAGGCGGAGCACAAGGTCAGGAGATCAAGACCATCCTGGCCACATGGTGAAACCCTGTCTCTAAAAAAAAAAAAAAAAAATGAATTTTTTCATCAGGTTCTTTTTTAGATTCATGTTTTCTAAGTCTGTGATCCCTTGAGAATTAACTTTGGTAGACATTCCACTTGGATTCTTTGCCAGCGGCATGCATTGAATCTTTATCCAGCTTTTCTCCCCCATAGATTGAAGTGTTGACTTTCAGTTCTGCCTCCTTCTTAGTGTATTTTTAGACTTTCTTTTCAGTTCCATTTATCTCTCTGAGCATGAATACCCTGATGTACCCAACTGTTTAAAATATACTTGCTTGATAGTGGATTTTAACTCTTCCCCATTGCTCTTGTTTTTGAGATGTTATTTCTTTTTTTTCTTCTGAGACAAGGCCTCGCTCTGTTGCCCAGGCTGGAGTGCAGTGGGGTGATTATAGCTTCCTGCAACCTTGAACTCCCAGGCTCAGGTGATCCTCCCATCTTAGCCTCCCAAGTAGGTGGGACTATATACGTATGCCAACATGCCTCACTAATTTTTGTATTTTTTTGTAGAGATGAGGTTTTGCCGTGTTACCCAGGCTGGTCTTAAACTCTCAGTCTCAAGCGATCCACCTGCCTCAGCCTCCCAAAGTGTTGGAATTACAGGTGTGAGCCACTGCACCTGTCCTTGAGGGGTTTTTTTTTGAGATGGAGTCTTGCTCTGTTGCCCAGCCTGGAATGTAGTGGCGTGGTCTTGGCTCACTGCAACCTCTGCCTGCTGGGTTCAAGAATTCTCCTGCCCCAGCCTCCTGAGTAGCTGGGACTACAGTCACATGCCACCATGCCTGGCTAATTTTTTGTATTTTTGGTAGAGATGAGGTTTCACCATGCTGACCAGGCTGGCCTCGAACTCCTGACTTGTGATCCACCCGCCTTGGCCTCCCAAAGTGCTGGGATTACAGGCGTGAGCCACCACAACTGGCTGAGATTTTTCTTACCTCTCTTTGATTCTCAACTTGTAGATTTCATCTGCTCCGATGCTTTTTTTTTGTCCCAGGCTGGATGTGATCTCTCCTTCCCCGAAATACTTCTGTTGCTCTTCATGGCTGCCATGTGCATTTGCACCCTCTGTGTTCTTTCTGAGTAACATGCTGTAACATAGTCTGTGAGTGCCTCATGGGATAGGATCCATCTCTATACCTGAACCTTGCCCATCCTCATGCCAGGTCCACTTGGCTCACCTGGCTTTGCCCCTGCCCTAACTCCCTCTCTCAACAGGCTACATTGGCGTGGTGAACCGCAGCCAGAAGGATATTGAGGGCAAGAAGGACATCCGTGCAGCACTGGCAGCTGAGAGGAAGTTCTTCCTCTCCCACCCAGCCTACCGGCACATGGCCGACCGCATGGGCACGCCGCATCTGCAGAAGACGCTAAATCAGGTACTGCAAGGGTTTGCACAGCCGTGTGCAGTGCTTAGGCTGTGTACTGCACAATAGCTGCAGTCCTCACCGGCACTTGTTTCAGGTAGAGCGGCACTTGTTTTAGCAAAATGAGTTCAGTCCACATTTATTTTTGCTGTAATAAATGTACTTGGCTAGGCGCAGTGGCTCACATCTGTAATCCCAGCACTTTGGAAGGCCAAGGCAGGAGGATCACTTGAGCCTAGGAGTTCAAGAGCAGTCTGAGCAACATATGGAGACCCCATCTCTAGAAAAAATTAGCTAAGCATGGTGGCACACACCCATAGTCCCAGGTACTTGGGGGGCTGAGGCAGGAGGATCAGTTGGACCCAGTATTTCCAGGCTTCATTGAGCTATGATTGCACCACTGAACTCCAGCCTGGGCGACAGACCAAGGCCCTGTCTCAGGGAGGGAATAGAGGTATACAGTAATGCGCCCCATCTCCCCCTCCACTCCCACAGGTACCACTGTCATTACTGTCCTTATCCTGCCTGAGAGCCACATTTCAACCTTTCTTACCGTAAATGATGACAATGTCACGGATCTCCCCCTGTACCTGCTTTTGTCTGCCCAGCAGTGTCGTGGAGCTTTGTCCCTGCAGCAGAGAGCCTGTCCTTGCTCTCTTCTGTAGCTGTGTGGTAGGCCCTGTGCCCTGAGTCTGGTCTGTTTAACTGATCTCTTTGGCAGGGCCGCTGGGGTTGTTTCTAATCCTCCTCATCAACAAAAGTTTGCTGTTAATAGCATCATTTTGCACGTGTGCAGGCTTCTCTGAGGGGGCGGTGTCCCTGCTCTAGGATTAGGTGGCAACCCCCTAACAGGCATTGCCCATTGTTAGCTGTGACAGTGGCTTGCCTGGCTGGGCCTGCCTTGGCAGTGCCTGGTAGCAGGGGCAAGACATTCCTCCTCGCTGCTTTCTGGCACCTTCCTGGTTGGCAGCAGGGTCTTAGCAGCACTCCAGGAGTCATCCTTTCATGCACATATCAGGGGGACACAGTGTGCATGTGTGAGAAGGTCCCTGTCCTTATGGAAGGCATAATTCTAATGGGGGAGACTGACACCAAACAAACCACCAGATAAATTCAGGATCCTGAATCCAGTAGGGACGGGGGCCAGGAAAAGAGCCGCCCAGAGACGGCAGCCCGGGAGAGCAAAGAGGGAAGTCGGTATCTAGAGGGAGGGGCCCTCCAGGAGAGGAAGCTGGGGTCTGCTTGCAAACAAGAGTAGGGAGAGGAAGGGAAGCAAAACTCCACAGCCAACTGGGACCTCCCCAGAGCCAGCATCAGGGAGCCAGTTGGCCTCCAGGGAGCCTGGAGGGGGCTCAGCCTCCTTCCACGTGGGGTGCTTCCCAGAGCAGCAGTACCCCTTCCTCTCCATTTGCTCAACTTAAGTGCTCTAGGATCCTGTCACAGACCAAGGGAAGGCCAGTGTAGCTCCCTGCCTTTCTAGGCAGGCCACGCAGACAGGGGTCTATGTCCCCCTGGTCACAGAAGTCTTTGGGGCCTTCCGCTAGCTCCATGCCATAGATACGAGGTTCCTTCATGCCTCTTTTTTAGCTCGCCTGACACTTTCTTTTTAAAAATTTTTTTTTTTTTTTAGATAGAGTCTCGCTTGATTGTTTAGGCTGGAGTGCAGTGGCATGATCTCAGCTCGCTGCAACCTCCACCTCCCAGGTTCAAGTGATTCTCCTGCCTTAGCTTCCCAAGTAGCTGGGATTACAGGTGTGCACCACCATGCCCAACTAGCTTTTGTATTTTTAGCAAAAATGGGATTTCACCATGTTGGCCAGGCTGATCCGCCCGCCTCAGCCTCCCAAAGTACTGGATTACAGGCATGAGCCACCATGCTCTGGCTTTTTGATGATTTTTAAGACAAGTTCTTACTGTGTTGTCCAGGCTGAATTGCAGTGGCACAGACACGACTCATTGTGGCTTCAGCCTGCTGTACTCAAGCGATCCTTTTGCCTTAGCCTCCTGAGTAGCTGGGATTATAGGTGTGTGCTGCCGCACCCAGCTAATTTGTAAAAGCTTTTTATTTTTTGTAGGGAGAAGGTCAGGCCATGTTGCCTGGGTTGGTCTCAAACTCCTATCCTTGAGTAATCAGTCTCAGCCTTCCCAAGTGCTGGTATTACAGGGGTGAGCCACTGCACCCAGCCTTGATGAACGCTTTTTAAATTCTTCTGTATTGTAGGACAGATAGCAAAACTCTGCTTTATACTTTGAAAGTATAGGCTGATTTTATGGCTTTCTTTTTCTTTCCTTTTTTTAATTTAAAATTATTTATTTATTTATTTTTGAGATGGAGTCTTGCTCTGTCACCCAGGCTGGAGTGCAGTGGCATGATCTTGGCTCACTGCTACTTCGCCTCCTGGGTTCAGGTAGTTCTCTGCCTCAGCCTCCTGAGTAGCTGGAATTATAGGCGTCTACCACCACACCTGGCTAATTTTTTTGCATTTTTAGTAGAGATGGGGTTACACTATGTTGGCCAGGCTAGTCTTGAATTCCTGACCTTGTGATTCATTTCCTTTGGCCTCCCAAAGTGCAGGGATTACAGGTGTGAGCCACTGCACCTGGCCTGTTTGTTCATTTTTTTGAGACAGAGTCTTGCTCTGTCACCCAGGCTGGAGTGCCATGGTGTGATCTCGGCACACTGCATCCTCCACCTCCTGGGTTCAAGCGACTGTCCTTTCTCAGCCTCCCACATAGCTGAGACTACAGGCACCCACCACCACACCCAGATAATTTTAGTATTTTTTGGTAGAGATGGTGTTTCATTGTGTTGGCCACACTGGTCTCAAACTCTTGATCTCAAGTAATCCTTCTGCCTCAGCCTCCCAAAGTGCTGGGATTATAGGCATGTGCCACCATGCCCAGCCCACATTTGTCTATTTTGAATCTTTCTTGCTTCTCTCTGTGGATGCAGCTGCAGCCAGGGAGCCCATCTTGAGTGCGTTCTGTACCTTTTCAGGGGAGATCTTTCCATCTTAGTTTGTAGGGCCTGTCCCTCTGTGTGCGTTGGACCCCACGTTCCATGGTCTGATGGACTGTCCTTGCAAGCAGTTGCATGTCCTCCTCTGCAGCATGGACACCCCAGTTGATTTGTCCAGTGCCTGATGTCCACCCCATGGGCCGTTTGTAACTTATCACACTTATGGGCAGCTCTCTCCCGTCTCCTTTCCCAGATATGAGTGTGTCTGTGGCTCGATGTGTCCGTTGCTGTCTCTCAAGGCTGTGTGGTGTGGCACCCTGGCGTGGGCCCTTGGTAGGGGGAAGTGTGTCTGCCATGCCCTGGCCTCCTGCCCATGCCACCCTTCCTGATCTCTGACCTATCTCCTGCAGCAACTGACCAACCACATCCGAGAGTCGCTGCCAGCGCTGCGCAGCAAGCTCCAGAGCCAGCTGCTGTCCCTGGAGAAGGAGGTGGAGGAGTACAAGAACTTCCGGCCCGATGACCCCACTCGCAAAACCAAAGCCCTGCTGCAGTACGTACCCCGGTGCCTGCCCCCGCCACCAGCCTGGCTCCTGCCTTCCACCAGCCACAGGGGCCCCTAGACTGGGCACCACTCGTCACTCGTCCACTCATTCATTCAGCAGACATCCACTGCAAGCCTCTCGCGTGCCAGGCTTCATCCTAAGCAGTGCAGTCAGTGCTGTGGAGGGGACAGGTGCCCATCCCTGCTCCCTGGAGTGCTCAGAATCGGGGGACATGGGATGAATGGGACAAAAAATAAGAAAGAAAATGGATAGTGTGTTACATGCCAGAATAGGAAAGTAGGGAAGGGGCTCAAGGATGCTGGTGAGGGAGTCATCAGGAACAGCCTCCCTTAGAAGCTGAATGTCACTGGGCATAGTCTCACGCCCGTCATCCCAGCACTTTGGGAGGCTGAGGTGGGAGGATCACTTGAGGTCCGGAGTTCAAGAGCATCCTGGCCAACATGGTGAAATCCCGTCTCTACTAAAAATACAAAAATTAGCTGCACATGGTGGCAGGTGCCTGGAATCCCAGCTACATGGGAGGCTGAGGCATAAAATTGCTTGAACCTGGGAGGCGGAGGTTGCAGTGAGCTGAGAAGGTCAGTGCACTCCAACCTGGGTGACAGAGTGAGACTTAGTCTCAAAAAAATAAACAAATAAAATAAATTGAGTGTCAGGTGAAGACTTGAGGCAGGTGAGGCAGGGAGCCGTGTAGGATGGAGTCTGGCCTGCAAAAGGCCTGGGGCAAGACCATGCCCCAGATGTCAGAGGAGGACCGGTGGCTGGATGGAGTGAGTGAGGGGAGTGGGAGGAGGTGGTGATAGAGCAGGCTGTGTGGGGCCTTGCGAGGCTTCGGAGGATGTTGGCTTTGCCGTGAGTGAGGTGGGAGCCATGGACAGTTCTGAGCGGTTCATGTACTGACTCAGGTGCTCACAGGCTCCCCTGGCCGCAGTGGGGGAAAGAGACATGGGAGAGAGGAGGGGCCAGAGCCCGGGTTAGGTCCCTCTCCGGCTGGGGCTCTGAAGGTCCGCCCCGTGACTCTGAGTTGGTGCAGCTGCCCAGGTGTGAGGTTGGGGAGCAGGTGTGCCCCCCCAACCCCTAATTCTCACTCGGGGTCTCTTCTGTCTCTGACCTCTTGGCTTTTGGCCTGCAAGGGACCCTAAGGCACCGGAACAGCTGGGCCAGAGCAGGTGACGGGGGCTCCTGGGTGGCTGTTACCACAGACGGTGCCATGCTTGAGGCACTTCTCACAGGGACACCAGGAGAACACTGCCTCCTCTGGCCATGATATCCCTGACATCCCCCCACCCCCTCTGCCTGGCAGCAGTGTGTGGTTGTCGTCTGAGGGGCCGGCGTGCCTTTATGCTCAGACATCCTCGACTGTGTTCCAAACGCTCGCTACAGAGCAGATACTGGCCCTTTGCAGGCTTCAAGAGGAGATTCATAGCCGGGCATGGTGGTGCGCCCATGTAATCATAGCTATTCGGGAGGCTGAGGCACGAAGGAAAATTGCTTGACTCTGGGAGGTGGATGTTGCAGTGAGCCGAGATCATATCACTGCACTCCAGCCTGGTTGTCAGAGCAAGACTGTGTCTCAAAAAAAAGGAAAGAGATTCAGCCTGCTGGCCTGAAGGAAGTTTTGCTGTGGAGGATTCAGTCTGAGGGTGAACCTGGGCCTGCTGGGTGACCACAGGCAGGTGACTGGAATGCTCTGAGCCTCACTTTCTGCACCTCTAAGGTGAGGGTCGCAGCCGCTGTCATCTCACATGGCAATTAGGACAAACTGGCAAATTACAAGGTGCCTGTAATCCCAGCATGTGGGGATGCCAAGGCAGGAGGATTACTTGAAGCTAGTTTGAGACCACCCTGAGCAACAAAGCGAGACCCTGTCTCTATGAAATTAAAAAAAAAAAAAAAATTAGGCAGGACATGATGGTTCACGCCTGTATTCTCATCACTTTGGGAGGCCTAAGTGGGTGGATCACTTGAGATCAGGAGTTCAAGACCAGCCTGACCAACATGGTGAAACCCTGTCTCTATTAAAACATACAAAAATTAGCCAGGCATGGTGGTGGGCACCTGTAATCACAGCTACTTGGGAGGCTAAGGCAGGAGGATCACTTGAACCTGGAAGGCAGAGGTTGCAGTGAGCCAGGATCACACCACTGCACTCCAGCCTGGGTAGACAGAGTGAGACTCCATCTCAAAAATGAATAAATAAATAAATTTAAATGCTACTTGTTAAGCCCATGGCAGGACTGGGCCAGGGGATGCCCTTCACAAACAGTCCCTGACCCCCAGGGCTTAGCACGTTATGACATTGTAACCAGTGCCTTGCAGTGCCCTCCCTGCCCAGGTAGTTTTGACATCACCATGGAGAAGCACCACTGCAGCCCCTCTCAAGAGCTGGGCCTTCTTTCTTTAGCATTTCATCTGAGGGTCCAAGGTCCTCATGCAGACATGGGCTGTCTTTCTAGGTTCGCACCTTAAAAGCGAATGGGAATTATGGTCATAGACATTTCCCAGCCTGAATTCTCACTTGGCTTTTCCCTTCTTGTTAAAGCAAAGCCTGGAGCCTTCTATTTCCACCTGGCGCAGCCCATAGACTGTAAATGTATTCCAGTGCCCAAATCAGGGGACACCCAGGGTTTTTCTTTAACAGATGCTTGTATGTTCATCTGTGAGTATGCAGGTGAGCATTTCTGCAGGGCAAAAACCCTAGCAGAGGGATCTTGGGTTAAGGAATGTACATGTTTAAAATTGATTTTTTATTTTTCATTTCGTTTTATTTATTTATTTTGAGATGGAGTCTCCCTCTGTCACCCAGGCTGAAGCACGGTGGCATGATCTCGGCTTACTGCAACCTCCCGGGTTCAAGCAATTCTCCTTCCTCATCCTCCTGAGTAGCTGGTTCTACAGGTGTGCACCACCACGCCCAGCTAATTTTTGTGTTTTTAGTAGACACAAGGTTTCACCATGTTGGCCAGAATGATCTCGATCTCTTGACTTTGTGATCCGCCTGCGTTGACCTCCCAAAGTGCTGGGATTACAGGCATGAGCCACCACGCCTCGCCCTTACGTATTTGTTTTTGAAACAGGGTCTCCACCTTGTTGCCCAGGCTCCAGTGCAGTAGTGCAATCCCAGCTCCTTCCAGCCTCGATCACCTGGGCTCAGGTGAACCTCCCTCCTCAGCCTCTGGAGTAGCTGGGAATACTACAGGTGTGCACCACCATGCCTGGCTAATTTTTGTATTTTTTGTAGAGACGAGGTCTCACTGTTACCCATGCTGATCTTAAACTCCTGACCTCAAGCAAACCGCCTGCCTGGGCTTTCCAGCTATGAGATTGCAGACATGAACCACCGTGCCCGGCCCTGTCTTTTAAATTTTTATTTATTTGGCTGGGCGTGGTGGCTCACTGGGAAGTGGGGGTTGTGGTGAGCCGAGATTACGCCACTGCACTCCAGCCTGGGTGACAGGGCGAGATTCCGTCTCAAAAAAAAAAAAAAAATTCCAGGTGAAGCATTAACACAGGCGTTTGTATGTCTCCTGGAAGGAAATTAAATGTGCACACCCTTTGCTTCATGCAAGGAAAGAGATAGTGGGGTCTGGGCAGCATGTGCTTGCCTCTCCAACTTGGGGTATGAAGGGAGACTCCCCTTTCTTTGACAGCCCAGCCTTGATCGCCCTGGCAGTGGTCACCATTCAAGCAGCTCACTTTTAGGGGCAAGTCCCCAGGTACTTCAGTAGATCATGAATTTTGGGGGTGACATTGATGAAGGGAGACACACCCCAAGACACTAGGGAGAACAATTAGAAATGCTTAGGAAGGCTAAAACACGAAAAAGATCATCTTACTTGTTTTCTGTTCACAGGGCCAGTAAGCAATGCTGAGAGACTCTTTTTAAGGGCCAGGCCCTTGCTAAGAGGCCACACCTGTTGCTACCTCTTTCTGTCCATTATATGAGCAATTTTTTTTTTTAAACCCCAGTCTCCCAAGTGGGTACTGAGTGTCAATATATGAGCAATTTTTTACCAAGAAAAAAATTTTTTTTCTTTTTTTTGAGGCAAGGTTTCACTCTGATACCCAGGCTGAAGTGTAGTGGTGTGATTTCTGCTCACTGCAACCTCCACCACCTAGGTTCAAGTGATTCTCCTCCCTCAGCGTCCTAATTAGCTGGGACTAGAAGTGCACACCACCACACCCGGCTAATTTTTGTATTTTTAGTAGAGATGGAGTTTTGCCATCTTGTCCAGGCTGGTCTCGAACTTCTGGGCTCAGGTGATCTGCCTGCCTCAGCCTCCCAAAGTACTGAGATTATAGGCATGAACCACCATGCCCAGCAGTTTGTTTTTTTTTTTTTTTTTTTTTAAATAAGATGAAGTCTCACTGTTGCCCAGGCTGATTTCGAACTCCCAAACTCAAGCAATCCTCTCACCACAGCATCCTGAAGTGCTAGGATGCGTGAGCCACTGCACCCAGCTAAGAAAACATTTTAACTTGTCCAAAACCAGGCATCTTTGCTGAATTGCCATTAATGGCAGCGTTTTTTCTTTTTTTGTGGGCACACAAAATAATAGAGCATCTTAGGATCAGTGACTTTGTGGAGGTGATGAGATCTAGAAACATCATGGGCTCACAATGACCCCACGAAGGAGGTAGACATTGTACCCTCAACCGGTTTTGTAGATGAGGAATCGGAGGCTCAGAGGGGCAAAGTCCTGTCTACGTCCTCACATCCCATCAATGAAGGAGTATCAACTCCAGTAGGATAGGAGGTGGCAGGAACCTGCGGAAGCCACCTGAATTGTGCGGAGGTGGCTGCCTTTCCTTCCTACCATCCTGCAAATCAAGTTGAGCTTCAGGGCGGAGATTACTGAGCTTTGACCCCTGAACTTCACTCTTGTCTTCTGCAAAGTGGGAGGAATAAGCGGCTCTTCTGGGATCGAATGGGTGAATAATCGGAACAGACTTAGCCTGAGCCTGACTCGTAGCCAGCATTTGCCATCGGGAGCTCTTGACTTTGGTTTATTTTATTTTAACATAGACAGAAGACATTTTGCTGCTAACAAATGGAAAAAGGACAGTAAGACCTGGCTTGACTGGGAACGTCATTCCAGAGCAGCTTGGAAACCTTGCTTTGACACTGGCTTTTTCCTTTTCCTCATAGGATGGTCCAGCAGTTTGGGGTGGATTTTGAGAAGAGGATCGAGGGCTCAGGAGATCAGGTGGACACACTGGAACTCTCTGGGGGCGCCCGAATCAATCGCATCTTCCACGAGCGGTTCCCTTTTGAGCTGGTGAAGGTAGCGCCCCCGGGGCTGGGCCCTCCCATCTCTGGTCAGGCACCCTCCTCCTGGCCTTGAGCCAGGCCTTCTTCCAGGCAATACGGTCTCAAGCTCCTACCTCTAAGCCTAGACCTGTGGTGGGCAGGGTGTGGTCTGGATGCGGTGTCCCCATGGCCTGCCTTCCCAGACACTCAGGTTTGAGGTTTTGGGCAGAACAATATGAAAACTGGGTTTTTCCTCTGACAAAAGCCAATATACATTCTTTGCAAAATACACAGAAAATATAGATAAATTCACATAAGAAAATGTCCCAAGCGTGTCACTGAAGGAAGGAAAAATTAGGCCGAGTGCAGTGGCTCACTCTTGTAATCCCAGCACTTTGGGAAGCCGAGACGGGTGGATCACGACATCAGGAGTTTGAGACCGGCCTGGCCAATACAGTGAAACCCTGTCTCTACTAAAAATACAAAAATTAGTGAAGCATGGTGGTTGGTACCTGTAATTCCAGCTACTCGGGACGCTGAGGCAGGAGAATCGCCTGAACCCGGGAGGCGGAAAGTTGCTGTGAGCCGAGATTGTGCCACTGCACTCCAGCCTGGGCAACAGAGCGAGACTTCATCTCAAAAAAAAGAAAAAAAGGGAGGGAAAAAAAGAGGCATTGGAGCCAGCACATTCGACATAGCACTGAGCTGATATATACAACATCCTTATGTATGAAACTGAACACAGATGTCTAAAGTGTTTCTTTGTATTTGCAAGGATGTTTGCCAGAATGTCAGCTCTGGGTGCTAGGATTTGGGACTTCTTTTCCCTTTTGTGTGACTTGCTTGAAGTTTTACACTGTTTACAATGAGCACATAGCATTTTTATTTAAAAAAACAGGAGTTTTTTTTAAATCAAAGGAGCAAGGCCAAATGCTGTTGCTCATACCTGTAATCCCAGCACTTTGGGGGGCCAAGGTGGGCTGATCACTTGAGCCCAGGATTTCAAGACCAGCCTGGCCAACATGGTGAAACCTAATCTCTACTAAAAATACAAAAAATTAGCTGAGTGGCCGGGCGTGGTGGCTCACGCCTGTAATCCAAGCACTTTGGAGGCCAAGGCGGGCGGATCACCTGAGGTCGGGAGTTCAAGACCAGCCTGACCAACATGGTGAAACCCCATCTTTAAAAAAAAAAAAAATTAGCTGAGTGTGGTGGCATGTGCTTGTAGTCCCAGCTACTTGAGGGGCTGAGGCAGGAGAATCGCTTGAGCCCAGGAGGCAGAGGATGCAGCAATGAGCCAAGATTACACCACCACACTCCAGCCTCAGCTACAGAGCCAGACCCTACCTCAAAAAAAAAAAAAAAAAAAAAAAGACCAGGCGTGGTGACACACACCTATAAACCAAGCACTTTGGGAGAACCAGGCGGGCATAACACCGGGTCAGGAGTTAAAGAGCAGCCTGGCCAACATAGTGAAACCACATCTCAACTAAAAATACAAAAAAAAATTAGCTGGTGAGGTGGCACACGCCTGTAGTCCCAGCTACTCAGGAGGCTGAGGCAGGAGAATCGCTTGAACCCAGGAAGTAGAGGTTGCAGTGAGCTGAGATCACGCTTCTGCACTCCAGCCTGGGAAACAGTGCGAAACTCCATCTCAAAATAATAATAATAATAATAATAACCAGATGTGGTGGTGCATGCCAATAGTCTGAAAAAGTAAGTTTACGTTAATTTATATTCCCACCAATATAATGAGAGTGTTGGTTTCATGACATGCTTTCTAGAACTGGGTTTTAATTAATTAATTTATTTTATTTTATCTTTGAGATAGGGTCTCGCACTTTCACCCCGGCTGAAGTGCAGTGGTGCAGTCACAGCTCACTGCAGCTTCAACCTGCTGGGCTCAGTTGATCCTCCCACCTCAGCCTCCTGAGTAGCTGGGACTGTAGGCGTGCACTAGCACACCTGGCTATTTATATTTTATATTTTTAGTAGAGATGGGGGTCTTGCTGTGTTGTCCAGGCTGGTCTCAAACTCCTGGGCTCAAGCCATCTGCCCGCAGTGGCCTCCCAAAGTGCTGAGATTACAGGTGTGAGCCACTGTATCCAGCCAGATTTCAATTTTTTATAAAGTTTCCAGTTAATTATTCTGCCTTATGAATACAGCCACGCATGGGAGATGATGTTCCCCGAATGCACACCTGCCGTGGCGGTGCCTCAGGTACCTCCGTGCATGTGCAGGGTTTGTCTCTTCTCAGATGGAGTTTGACGAGAAGGACTTAAGACGGGAGATCAGCTACGCTATTAAGAACATCCACGGAGTCAGGCAAGTTCCACGAGGAGAGTTAACCACTGTCCCTTCCTCTCCGCGGTGTCACCCCCTCGCTAATTCGGTCCCCTAAACCTCTGAGTCCCCTAATTGTTAGGCCTGAAGAGGGCTCTCAGGTGGTTGTTAGTAGCTGTGAGCCCCTCCCCGTGGGTCTCCAGGAGCACGTGAGGGTGGATGTGTCAGTCCTGCATCTGTCGCAGGCTTTGGGGCTGTCCACAGCTCCTGTCAAAGAAGGCTGAGTTCCTGCCCTATTGGTTGGCATGAACCTCATGCTAAACTAAGAAAGCTCACTACAGATTTGCCTGGGGAGGGCTGGGGTGGAGCTGAGTCAGGGTTCCCGGAAGCCAGCATGAGTCCCCATCGCGGGTCTCTCGTGAGCCTCTTGGGTCCCCTTCTTATTCTAACAAAAGTAGTCACTCCAGGTGTCTGGCCTTGCATTGCCATGGGGTCCTCGGGTCACCCTGATGGTTTCCAGGCAGTGGACTCAGGCTTCCAACCCCACACATTACGCATCCTTTGTTCCTTGTTGGGGACCTGGCCAGGGCCGATGAAATTGCTGACCATGCTTTGTTTCTCTCTGACTTATCTCCCCTGCCCCTGGGTCTGGACGGTTTCAGGACCGGGCTCTTCACCCCGGATTTGGCATTCGAGGCCATTGTGAAAAAGCAGGTCGTCAAGCTGAAAGAGCCCTGTCTGAAATGTGTTGACCTGGTTATCCAGGAGCTAATCAATACAGTTAGGCAGTGTACCAGTAAGGTATTGCTCCCTCGGCAGGGTGACTCCTGGCCTTGTGGAAACGGGGGTACGGGGGTTT
This sequence comes from Cacajao melanocephalus, assembly GCA_963573385.1. Lineage (NCBI taxonomy): Eukaryota > Metazoa > Chordata > Mammalia > Primates > Pitheciidae > Cacajao > Cacajao melanocephalus. Next base: position 57,114 of record CAUYLG010023416.1, on the reverse strand, counting down.
GGTATCAGGCTCCCAGAGCCTCAGTGGCCCCCACGGGCGCCTTTTCTCCCCATATCGCCTTGTGTCCATGAACGTGGCCTCTCCCCAGAGGCTGGGGTGGGAGCATGTCAGCCTGGACCCAACAGGGGTATGCCGGGCCTCCTGGACTGGCCAGACGGTTGGACAGTTGTCCCTGGGACCCTGATACCAAGCCTAGCATGTGTCTGATGAAATCGGGGTTTCACTGGGCTGTTGCTTTGCTGCCTCCTGGGAAGCAGAGAGGGACCCCGCGTCACCTGCTGGAGGCCGAGCTCCTTGAAGTTCCCTGGCTGTCACCCCTTCTTTACTTCCCTGGAGCCACCAACTTCTCTGTCCCTCGGCTCTGGGAAAGGCCTGAATGCCAGCAGCATCATGAGGGCCAGCAGGGCTCCTAAATGCCCCTGCCCACCCCCTGCACCCCATGCGGTCCCCCGGGGCAGCCCATTTTTGGATCCACTCAGTCACAGTGCCTCTATGCGCCTCTACTCGGCAGGATGTGCTGGGCTCCCCCAACCCGCTCCAACGCTGAGGGCCTGGTTCCCAGGGCAGCACGCTTTGGCCAAGCAGCTGCAATGCCTCCCGGTGGGCAGTCTGTGCTTGCACGACTGCAGTGTCCCCAGTGCTCCGGCTGCCAGGGAATTTCTGCTTGAGCCCCTCTGTTCTCAGTCTGGAAAAGCCCACATTTGCTGCTTAAGCTTCTTCGATTAGAAAAGGGAGGGGGAAAACAGCCCATACAGGTTGGAAACGCTCATCCCAGAGCCAGGTATCACAGACATGAACGTTAGAGGCCTCTGCACACCTTGGCTGTCTGTCCGTGCAGTGACAACCGCCCATGGCCCTTCTGTAACTACACCCCGGTCTGAGCCCACACCCCCAAACCCCAGACCTCTTTGATCCGAAGCAGCTTCCGGGGCAAATGCGGGCACAGGCTCCCCCGTGCACGGACTAATCAGATGACTCTCGTTTCTTCTCTTCTCTCTGTCTCCTGTCTCGCGTGTGTGGCCTGCACTGTCCCTGGGTGTCTTTCTGCCTCGTCCCGCCCTCCGCATGACCCAGGACGGGGCTCTTCACCCCCGACATGGCCTTTGAAGCCATTGTGAAAAAACAGATTGTAAAACTCAAAGAGCCGAGTTTGAAGTGTGTTGATCTCGTGGTCTCAGAGCTGGCCACAGTCATTAAAAAGTGTGCCGAGAAGGTAACAGGTTTCGTTCTTCTCATCTCCGCATTTGTCCCCGTCTTCCCCCTCCATGTGTTAGTCTCAACCCGAGCATCTGGAACATTCAGCCTCGGCAGGAAACCCCTTCCGCATACCAGTTGTCACTTAGAGATGTCTCCACCTTGTGTTGGCAGATGGAATGGGGAGAGTGGCATGGCACGCGGGTTGTGGCTGCCCCTGGGGGCAGTCAGCCTTTGATGTTGCCAAACGCATCTCATTTACTAAGCAGTGCCCTTTCCTGGAACCCCTAGAGAAAGGGGTTTCCCAGCCAGCACCAAAGCAGCAAAACACAGGAAACAAATCATCAGTGTGCAGCCCCATGTGTCCTCACAGTCTAGGCCACATGAGACTAGCCATTCCCTTTTCCCCAGCTCAAGGACTTGACCCAGACTGCGGAAGGTGGGACTCCCCTGCGCATGAGGTCTGGTTCAGTTAGCGCTGCAGTTGAAGGCGGGGGAGGTGGGGGCACTTGGGAAGTGGGTGCCACAGATCAGGAGTGGCTTTCTGCAAGGAGTTCCCACCAAGGCTGATGGCCCAGATGCCACCCTTACCATTCTAGAACAGACGCTACTTACTCATACTGCTGTGGGCCTTCAGGGTTCCTGCTGTCACCCAGTGCTGGGCAGGAGGGGGATGCCCTGAAGCCTTGGATGGCAAATATGCCCCTGCTTTTCTGCTTTCATGCCGCCTCCTGCCTCCCGGTTGCTGGCTGGAAAAGCAGCTCTGCTCTTCTGCTCTCTCTGGTCCACGGCGCCCCCACTCTTCTGCTCTTAGTTCCCAGCCGGACTCGCTGGGAGCCAAGACTAAGGTGGAGGCTCGGTGGGCCCCCTCATAATCTCGTTCCCTACCCCCCTCCACATTTTCCACCTGTGTGGTTCACGTTGCTTCCCATGCCACGAGGACCCCACCAATGCGGCCTCTCTGCTTGCTCCCCCAGCTCAGCTCCTACCCCCGGTTGCGAGAGGAGACAGAGCGAATTGTCACCACCTACATCCGGGAACGGGAGGGGAGAACCAAGGACCAGGTACTGGCCTTTTATCTTCTTTATTTGGTATCATTTACATGTAGTAAATGTCGAGTGTACTGTTCTGTGAGTGCTGACAACTGCATATGGCAAAGTAACCCTCACCTCAAGATACAGAGCAGTTCTACCACCTCCTAAAATCTCTGTCCCTATGCCTTTTTGTAGTCACCCCCTCAAAAACCCACAGGCCAGGCTGGGTGTGGTAGCTCATGCCTATAAAATACCAGCACTTAGGGAGGCTCAGGCAGGAGAATTCCTTGAGCCCAGGAGTTCGAGACTAACCTAGGCAACATAGCAAAATCTTATCTCTACAAAAGCATAAAAAAATTAACCAGGCGTGGTGGTCCCAGCTACCTGGGAGGCTGAGGTGGGAGGATCACTTGAGCCCAGAAAATCAAGGCTTCAGAAAGTTATGGTCATGCCGTCGCCCTCCAGTCTGGGAGAAAGAGCAAGATCCTGTCTCTTAAAAAAAAAAAAGGCGGGGGGGCCAGGTGCGGTGGCTCACGCCTGTAATCCCAGCACTTCGGGAGGCTAAGACAGGTGGATCACGAGGTCAGGAGTTTGAGACCAGCCTGACCAACATGGTGAAACCCTGTCGATACTAAAAATACAAAAATTAGCTGGGCATGGTGGCGCGTGCCTGTAATCTCAGCTACTCAGGAGGCTGAGGCAGGAGAATCGCTTGAACCCGGGAGACGGAGGTTGTAGTGAGCCAAGATTGTGCCACTGCACTCCAGCCTGGGCGACAGAGCGAGACTCCATCTGAAAAAAAGAAGAAAAGGAAATCCCCAGGCTCTGGTCTCCACCAGTCTGCCCCCCTCCGATAGTCTTTTGAGTGGACTCCCACAGCGTGAGGCCCATTGACTCTTGACTTCCTTCCTTCCTGCCCCTTGGCGTCGTGCATTTGGGAGCCAAGATGTTGTCAGTTGTATCTGTAGTTTGCTGCTTTGATTACTCAGCAGTCTTCCAGGGAGTGGATGGAGCATAGCATGGGCCTCCACTTGCCTCCTGGAAGGTGTTTGGAGTCCTTTTTGTTTTGTGTTTTGTTTTGTTTTGTTTTGAGACAGAGTCTTTCTCTGTCTCCCAGGCTGGAATGCAGTGGCGTGATCTCGGCTCACTACAACCTCCACCTCCCAGGTTCAAGCGATTCTTATGCCTCAGCCTCCCAAGTAGCCAGGCAGGTGCATGCCACTACACCCAGCTAATTTTTGTATTGTTAGTAGAGACGAGTTTTTACCATGTTGGCCAGCCTGGTCTTGAACTCCTGACCTCAAGTGATCCACCTGCCTCGGCCTCCGAAACTGCTGGGATTACAGAAACTGCTGGGATTACAGGCGTGAGCCACTGCACCCGGAACTGTTTTGAGTGACTTTCTCTCAATTGTTCTCTGTGATCTTTTTACAACTGTTTGTTGAAACCAGAGCTCAATTAAGCCCTTGCTTGTTATGTCACTTTGTTAAGAATGGTCTCTCTCCCCTTGCCATTGATGGGATGAAATCAGCTCATTTGTCCTGCAGAGAGTTGCTCAGTTTTGATTTGGCCAATTGCACCCCCAGGGCACCGGTCTGCCTATGCCTCATAGCTGCTGGAGCTTGGAAATTGCATCAAAAGCCTGGAAGAGTCTGATTCTTTTTGTTGTTACTATTGGCAAGAATGCCGCCAGCCCTTCCACAGCCCCTGGTGCCCCACCCGCCATGCTGCCGGACTGGATCTGAGAGCGCTGGTTGAGGAGACTCGGGCTTTACTAAACTGGCCACGGTTGCTCCCACAGATGGAGCATGCTGGCATTTTCTAGCAGACCCACAGGTCCGAGTGCTTTGCCCTACTTTATTCTCAGGTATTTAGAGGTATAGCGAGGGGAAGTGACTGGCCCAGAGCCAGGGGAGTCTAGTCGGGGGCATCTGAGCCCCTCCTCCCAGCAGCCTGCCCTGTTATGAATGGAAACCAAGTCAGTGAGCTGCCTGGATCCATGGCTCCCATAGACCAACTTATCCTAGGCAAAATAGGACAAGAAAGACGAGGGTGGAGACTTTCAGCAAGTGCAGTGGACTCACAATCCCTGCTCCTTACCTGAGACTTTACCTTTCGAGCTTGAGAAAGTGTGTGTGTGTGTGTGTGTGTGTGTGTGCACATGTGTGTGTTTTATTTTAGTGTTCATACTTGGCCAAATTAGCTTTGCAGTTTTAATGTAGCACTTTGAACACGCCAGGCGCTAAGGACTTTCCAGGCCCCGTGCGAGTGCTCATGCCTGTAATCCTAACACTATGGGAGGCCAAGGTGGGTGGATTGTCTGAGCTCAGGAGTTTGAGACCAGCCTGGGCAACACGGTGAAAACCTGTCTACTAAAAATACAAAAAATTAGCCAGGCAGTGTGCCATGTGCCTGTAATCCCAGCTACTCAGGAGACTGAGGCAGGAGAATTGCTTGAACCCGGGAGGCAGAGGTTGCAGGGAGCTAAGATCATGCCATTGCACTCCAGCCTGGGTGACCCAGCGAGACTGTCTCCAAATAAAAAAGACTTTACAAGGCAGTGGCTTGCAGTGGCTCACACCTGCAATCCCAGCACTTTGGGAGGCCAAGGCAGGAGGATCACTTGAGTCCAGGAGTTCAGGACCAGCTTGGGTAACATAGTAACACCCCATCTCTACCAAAAAAAAAGAAAAAGAAAAAAAAAATCAGCCAGGTGTGGTGGCACATGGCTGCAATCCCAGCATCTTGGGAAGCTGAGGCAGGGAGGTTGCTAGAGCCCAGGAGTTTGAGGCTATGATTGTTCTACTGTACTTCAGCCTGGGAGACAGAATAAGTCATTTTCTCAAAAAAAAAAACAAAAAAACAAAAACAACCTGACAGCACGTTATTAAACTCTTGGCAGTTGAGCCTCTTGTCCCTCCATTCCACAACTCAGTAACATGAGGCCCAGGATCACATGGCCAGTTAGTGGCTTAATCAAGACTCCAGAGCTGGGGGACAGCCGCCCTGCCTGTGACTGCCACCTTGGGCTACCTGGCTATGCTCTGCTTTCCCAGGCTCTCTTGCCTGTGAGGCTGTGGGGAGTGCGATGCCAGCCCCCTGTTCTCCTGTCTGGGAAGCCTCCTGGTTCCCATGCCATCCCTGCTGGCAAGTCTGGGAAATGCTCCTGCCGCAGCCCCCACTTGCCAGGCTTGGCCCTGTACTCACAGCGACCCCCTGCATTCCCCCAGATTCTTCTGCTGATCGACATCGAGCAGTCGTACATCAACACGAACCACGAGGACTTCATCGGCTTTGCCAAGTAGGTACTTTTGGAAACAGTGCTGGTCGGGCAGCACCAGTCCTCACTCCCAGATCCAAGGAGGAGATTGAGTTGGGATTCTCTGAGAGAGCAGTGGTCAGACAGTCTCTGTCGGGGGGTCCTGGTGTGAAAGCAGAGCCACCTGAGAATATCTGGAAGTTCTCTTGAGCTGATAGTGGGCCCCAGCTCCACTGTCCCCAACAAACATACCTTCTGTGAGGCCTCCTAGTGGTTAGTTTAGGGACAGGGCAGTGCTATGGCCAGACCTGCAGGGAGAGAGCAAAGCTGCCATACCTCCTCTCCTGCAGGACTTCTCAGAGCCTTTATCGACCCATGTGCAGCTTTTCCCAGATTCTGCCCCTTCCTGGACAGCATCTCATGGGCTCAGGGCTCCGGAAGCTGCTCTTTGGGAAGTGCTACCTGGGGTCTCCCTAGCTTCGAGGCATACACTGTAGATTTAAACCAGAACCTTCAGTGGCACCCAGATGAGGGCCCAGAGTGGGGAGCTCTGATTTCAGCAGGATGGCGATATCAGTGCTGGTGGTCTTGGGCATCACCTGCTGTTTGCATCCAGCCCCTTGGCACACCTGGGCCTCACTCAGATTGTTGGGGTGGCTCACGCAGACCTTCCTGTCCGAGGCTGGTCGGACGTTGCCACTGGCATGCCCCCTCACTGGGCCCTGTGACAGAGCAGTGGGCAAACCCACTCCCAACTCCCCACCCTCAGAGAAAGGCCCTATGCAGGGAACCCACAGGCACCCAAGCCTTTAAGATGTAATGTGCTTAGTGCTGGGTGGGGCCGTGCAGGGCCCGTGGGAGGCCAGAGGGTGGTCTTTGGGGCTTGCCTTTTGAGGGCCCAGGCAGGCTTCCTATTGGAAGGCCTCTAGAGCCAAATCTCGGGCTTTGTAGTCACCAGATAGAACATTTATTGGTGCACCTGACAAAGCTGATTGAGGATCTGTTCTGTGCTGGGCACCAGGTAGGTGAGGGGAAGGGAGGAAGGAATGAGGGCCTCATCAGAACCCCTCCTAGAGATGAGCCAAGGGCCCTGTGCCCTGTAGGGAGTGGGCTGCCTGTGGGAGGCAGCCCCCTGGCCCTGTTTTCCCAGCCGCCGGGTGTGTGGGCTCACAGCACTGGTCCCCATCTCTGGTTTGCTGCTGTTTTCCTCACCTTGATGTCTCTGCTTGTCACACTTCATCCACAGTTCCTTCTCACAATCTCTCCTGTTTTTCCTTTGACCACTCCACTCTTTCCTCTGGATTCCTGGGCCTTCCCACTTACCCCAGCTGTTACTATACTGAGCAGCTGGTGACCTGGTGGGTATTGCCTGCTGTGTGCCTTTGCCCTGGTGTGTGAATGGGTACACCCTGGCTGGGTGGCCCCAGCCCTGGGTGGGACGTCCCTGGGGCCCACTGAAGAGCTACAGGGCGCACCCTCAGAGCCAGAGCCAGGACTTTGACTACACCAGCGGCAGCCTCTGCTGTTTCAGATCCCGCAGGCTAGGGAGACGGAATCCTTCAACAAATTGTCACAAGGATGATGAGAGTAGGAAGAGAGGGTAGGGGAGAGGCTGTGGGAAAGGGGAGCCAGGGATGTGGCCTGGAGAGATCTTCCTGAAGAAGTCAGGTGATGGGGGGAGGACCCCAGAGAATTGGACCCCAGGAAGGAAGGCTACAAAACCAGGCAGGTGGAGGTAAGAGCCAGAGGCCATGCCCCATCTCCAGGAGGGCCCTGCAGGCCCAGGGGAGGATTTTGGATTTTGCCTCAAGACACCAGGATGTTTCTGATGAGGTCCAGGCTCAGGAGAGGGTCCACCGTGTGGGCTGCTATTTTAGGGAGGCCTAGCAAAGGTGGGAGCCAGGAGGCCCTTAAGAAATAGCAATTCTGGGGCCTCGCTGTCACCTAGCCATCGCTGAGAAGGTTGGCTCAGCTCAGTGCCACCTCCTTCAGATGCTCTTGATCAGAATCCTTCTTGTGCTTGGATATTCCAGGCTTCCCATTGCCCTCCAAATACATATTATAAACAGGGCCCAGGCCTGGCACAGTGGCTCACGCCTGTAATCCCAGCAGTTTGTGAGAGGCCAAGGTGGGTGGATTACTGGAGCCCAGGAGTTTGAGACCAGCCTGGGCAACATGGTGAAATCCTGTCTCTACAAAAAATATAAAAATTAGCTGGGTATGGTGGTGGGCATAATCCCAACCACTCCCAACCACTCGGAAGGCTGAGGTGGGAGAATCACCTGAGCCTGGGAAGTCAAGGCTGCAGTAAGCCATGATCACGCCAGGGCACTCCAGCCTGGGTGACAGAGTGAGACTCAGTTCAAAAATAAATAAGTAAATAAATAGCCCAGATAAGAAGCCCTGTAATAAACTTACTGAATGTTTGGAATATCACTGGATAAAATTCTGCCTTTGTTCTTAGTTTTCCAGCCTTTACTGATCCAGAAACAGAAGCCTAATTCTCCCTTATCCTACAGCCAACTTGGACTTTAAAACAAAACCCCAAAGGTAGTCAGGAAAGGAAGGTGACCAAGCTGACTTGCTTTTCCATATTGTTCCAAAAGTTTCAGCCAAAGCAATAAGATAAGAAATGAAAATATGATGGATAAGTAACAGGAGCTATGTGCTGTTTGAAAGTGGTGATATGATTGTCAGAGTAGAAAATATATTAGAACCGTAAGGTGGTGGAGTAGGTGTCCACATATAAAATATAGTGGGATTTGTCTGTGCCAGCATGAACTAGCCAGGAAATGAGATGGATATACAAGACAAGAGATTTCGGATTGTGGATAAATAAGGAACCTTATAGAAACACGCCCTGTCAACCTTGGATGTCCTCTAAATTTGGGTCAGGAGTTGTGCAAGATGAGTGTCATTCATGGCCAGTAGCTGTCCCACAGTCTGATGTCTAGGCCTGGATGGCACTGTGGTTAGAGCCACTTACAGGCTGGTGTGGGGATCGAGAGATGGGAAGGGTAGGAAAAAGGGCCGGGCGCAGTGGTTCAGAATGCCGTTAATCCCAGCACTTTGGGAGGTAGAGCCAGGTGGATCCCTTGAGTCCAGAAATTTAAGACCAGCCTGGGCAACGTAGTGAAACCGCTTCTCTACAAAAACATCAAAAAGTAGCTGAGCATGGTGTGCACCTGTGGTTCCAGCTACTCAGGAGAATGAGGCAGGAGAATTACTTGAGCCCAGGAGGTCAAGGCTGCAGTGAGCTGTGATTACGCCACTGCACGCAGCGCAGGCAACACCTTCTCACACTTCCTCTTAGAAACTCCAGGATTCTGGCCGGGTGCAGTGGCTCACGCCTGTAATCCTAGCACTTTGGGAGGCCAAGGTGGGTGGATCACCTGAGGTCAGGAGTTCAAGACCAGCCTGGCCATCATGGTGAAACCCCATCTTTATTTAAAAAAAAAAATCAAAAAAAAAAAAAAACAAAAAAAAAAGAAAGAAAGAAACTCCAGGATTCTAGTGACGTCTGGAAATAACCAACACTTCAGTAAGTCAGCTGAGATGAGGGCCTAGAAGCCTCAATTGAACCAGATAGATTTTCTTGTTCAGTATGCCCAGGCCGTTTGCCTTGCACAGCTCTTTGTGTGCAGGGGGCTTCTCTCTGCCTCTGCCTATAGCTGCTCACTTGGTCCCCAGGGAGAGAACGGCCACACGCGCCTCTTGCCCTTCTTCCCTCCCAGCATCTTGTCTACATGAATCCTATCTGTTCTTTGGTTTCAGTGCCCAGCAGAGGAGCACGCAGCTGAACAAGAAGAGGGCCATCCCCAATCAGGTAGCGTACCCCTCTGCAGCCTGCTGCTCCACCCTGGGGGCAGGAGAACACTGAGTGACAGCAAGCCCCGGTGATGGAGCTTCACCAGTGGAATGCCCCCCGACAGCCTCAGTACCAGGCCATCTGCTCTTGGCCTCTAGAGGCCACTTAGATGTTGATGTTTCTGGGAGATGGTCTGAGAACCAACACTCTGGCAGGGCCTAGTGGTCAGATTTTACCCACCTGGAAGGCTCTATGTGACATCTAAGGCCAGGGTTAGAACTTGACTCTTGGCTAGGCACAGTAGCTCTTGCCTGTAATCCCAGCATTTTGGGAAGCGGAGGTGGGAGGATCACTTGAGGCTAGGACTTTGAGGCCAGTCTGGGCAACATAAAAAGACCCTGTCTCTACAAATAATTTTTAAAAATTAGCTGGGTATGTGGCTCATGCCTGTCATCCCAGCTAATTGGGTGGCCAAAGCAGGAGGATCACTTGAGCCCAGGAGTTCAAGACCATTCTGGACAATACAGTGAGACCTCTTTGTCTTAAAAAATAGTATCAGGCCAGGCACAGTGGCTCACGCCTGTAACTCTAGCACTTAAGGAGGCCGAGGCAGGCGCGTTGCCTGAGCTCAGGAGCTTGAGACCAGCCTAGGCTGGGCAACATGGCAGAACCCCATCTTTACTAAAAATACAAAAAATCAGCTGGGTGTGGTGGCAAGTGCCTGTAATCCCAGCTACTCGGGAGGCTGAGGCAGGAAGATTGCTTGAACCTGGGAGGCGGATGTTGTAGTGAGCTGGGATTTTGCCACTGCACTCCAGTGTGGGTGACAGAGCAAAAGACCCTGTCTCCAATAATAATAATAATAATAATAATAAAGAAATAAGAATTTAGGGCCAGGCTCGGTGGCTCACGCCTGTGATCCCAGCACTTTGGGTGGCTGAGGCTGGTGGATCACCTGAGGTCAGGAGTTCAAGACCAGCCTGACCAACATGGAGAAACTCTGTCTCAAAAAAAAAAAGAAAGAAAGAAAGAACTTTTTCCCTTGAGCAGGGGTCTGTGACCTGTTTGGGCTTTCCAACACAGCCCCTGGGATTAGGAGCCCGTAGGTGAGAGCCGCTGGAAACTACATTATCGACAGCAGCTCAAGGGAGCCTAGGATAGTTGGAGCCCCACACCTGGGGAAGCCCTGAGCCACAAAGGGTTGTACCTTAACATCTTAACCCAGCAAGAGGCCTTATAAAATATAAATGGCTCTATCAGTCCCTGCCTTCAGTGCCTTTCTATTATTATTATTTTATTTATTTATTTTATTTTTTTTTTTTGAGGCAGAGTGTCACTCTTCTGCTAGGGCTGGAGTGCAGTGGCGTGGTCTTGGCTCACCACAACCTCCTCCTCCTGGCTTCATGTGATTCTCCTGCCTCAGCTTCCCAAGAAGCTGAGGTTTTAGGCACCCACCACCACAACCGGCTAATTTTTGTATTTTTAGTGGAGACGGGGTTTCACCATATTGGCCAGTCAGGTCTCGAACTCCTGACCTCATGCCGTCCACCCGCCTCAGCCTCCCAAAGTGCTGGGATTACAGGCTTGAGCCACCATACACAGCCTTTATTATTAATTTTTAAGAAAACCCGGCCAGGCACAGTAGCTCACGCGAGTAATCCTAGCACTTTGGGAGGCCAAGGCGGGAGGATCACCTAAAGTCAGGAGTTTATGACCAGCCTGGCCAACATAGTGAAACTCCATCTCTACTAAAATACAAAAAAATTAGCCTGGTGTGATGGTGGGTGCCTATAATCCCAGCTACTCAGGAGGTTGAGACAGGAAAATTGCTTGATCCCGGGAGACGGTGGCTGCAGTAAGGCAAGATCATACCACTGCTCTCCAGCGTGGGCGGCTGAGCAAGACTCTGTCTTAAAATAAAAAAAAAAGAAAAGAAAAGAAAAGAAAACCCATAATCTTTGCAAAATTTCCGCCTATGTCTCTCCCTTCTCCCTATTGGGCAGGGGTGGGGGCGGGGACTCCGCCGTGTACCTTGCTGGATCATAGAACCCATGGGAAGGAGAAACGTAACCATTGCATGATTTATTTTTGCGCTTGCCATAGGTTATACATATGTTATTGCTTTTTTGTTTCAGGAGATGATAATGAATTAAATATTAACACCATGAATATGATTAATAGCATGTAATTTTTTTTCTTTTGCTGTTTTTTCCCCTGCTCTTCTCTTCTCCTGTTTTTGTGCTTTTCCTGCTTTTTCTTTGTCCCCTTCATGTCCCTTCCATCTCTTTTCCTCCGCCTGCTCTTCCCTGATTTACCCACAACCCTAACTTTGCATATTCAAAGGGGGAGATCCTGGTAAGTACATACTTAGTGTGGTAGCAAACTTTAGAGAATCTAGTGGTGATGGAGACCCCGCCCTCCCCTAACATTTCCTATTCCCCACCCCCTCCAAATAACAAAAATACTAAAAATTGAGCTAACCTGGAAACCCCATGCCACAGCCGGTGCTAGACTTCACATTGCCCCGGGTGTACGTTGACTCACATAGGCACTAACTGGAACGCCACCCTTGAAGGCGCACTCCTGCAGCCAGTTCCTGGCAGGTTTTTATGGTTTACTGTAGGTTAGGGATGGCAAATACTTACACACTGCCCCTGTCTCCCCTCACATCCCTGGCCGTGGAAGATCTCACTTAAGCCGGACCAGAAATCATTCTTGGCACTGCCCGTCTTCCTTCCGTCTCCTGTGCAGACGTCACTCGTGGATCAGAGCATATTTTTGCACATGGCAGAAATCTTCCTCTCTTGTGCCCATGGCAGACATGCTTAGTTGATCTAGCATTCTTTGCCTTGTGCTGCTCCTCTAGCACATGCCCATGGCAGACATTGCTAATCAATCCTGGCGTTCTTTCCAAATAAGCATGCCAGCTTGGGTGTTCTATAGCAGATGTGGCTAAGTGATCAAGGTATTTATTTTTTTCCTCTTATGATACCCTCTCCTGTATGCATGGCAGGCATGACTAATCAATCAGGAGCCCCTTTCCTAGATGCTGCCTCTTGTCCTCCAGATAAAATAGATGAGGCTCTTCTGTTCCACTTGTCCCTTTCTCCTGTCCTTTGCCTGTGAGAGGCAATACTAATTGATCCTAGCACCGTTTCCTGCCACGCCCAGAATTCTCACCACAGTGCTCCAGGTATCTCATACCAATCGATTGACGTGGCCCCCAAGATGAATCATATTTGCTGTCCGTCCCTGCTGTGGGTAACACCTCCTTCCTTTGTGCACAGCCCTCGGCCGGGGCCTGGTATGGGGCATGAGATGGGTGTGAGGCCCAGCCCAGCCCAGTGGGAAGCAGCTGCTGCTCATATCTGAGAGCTGAGCCCAGTTCACGGAGCTCACCTCTAGGCAACTGGCCTTAGCCTGGCTCTCACACTTGGACAGCACAGCCTGGGCCTCCAGTCCTAGCAGGGGCTCCCTTCTCCGGGACTCTCCCACTGCCAGCCACCAAGGCATTGGTCACCCCTGCCACTGCCCTCTGGCACGAATCTTCTGGCAATCCTGGGTTCTTTCCTGTAGCTGAGCCGATCTTGTGCCAAGGCCTCGCTGCTCCCAGGGCCTGGGTGGTGCAGATAGGGCAGATGGGCGGGGGCAGTGACAGGAGGAATTAATCGGCCTCGGGCTTGTGGTTTTCAGGTTCCTCACGTGTTCCCCTCAGTCCCCTTGAATTTGCCAGGCCAAGGCCAGGAACCTGCCTTCTCCCTTGTACCCCAAGAGGTTTAGGGGTTCTTTTCCTACCAGCGGCCACATAGCCCAGTGCTGCCATGAGCATGGCCGTGGCCTCTGCATCTCCCAGCTGTGATTTCCATCTCTCCCCGGGAGACTTGGGCCAGGACCCTCACCCGGGAAAGAGGCTGGACCAACCTGCCAGGGGATCCCCGCCCTCCACCCCCTGCCTGCCCTGCCACCCATGCCGCCGCATGTGCCTGCCTGCCTGTCACTGTGCACCCCAGCCCGCGATGCCTTGCCGCCTTTTCTGTTTCTCCCACCCCCACTTCCTTCTAAGCCCAGTCTCCTTGGGAGGTGTCCCTTGGTTGCAAATCTGACTTTCTGCTGAGGCCTGGCCCCTCCCTTTTTTCTGGGTCCCAAGTTGTGGGTGGCTAACAGTGCCTATGTTTGCTACCCACAGCTTGCAACTCCCTGGGGTGGACTTTTGTCTCTGAACCCACATGGAGAAGGCCACCTCAGGGCTTCTGCCAGACCTCCCACCCCCGAGGCTCGGCTGTGCCCTCATCAGTGCCCTGGCCCTGTGGCCATGTACCCCACAGCATAGCATGGGCCCTGTCCTCCAGCTCTGACTGACACTAACCCCAGCTGGCTGGAGGCAGGAGAGCCAGGCCACCGAGGGGTGCACAGGCACATCTCTCTCCTTAGGAACTGGGCCGGGCCTAGGAGTACAGAGGCCCCACATTTCTCTGGCGGAGCACTGACAGCCTGCCCCTCTGTTTTCCCTCACCTGGTTGTCATTCAGTCACTGAACCGGGGTCTACTAAGTACTCATTCTGTGCCCAACCCTGGGCTGAGACAAGGCAGTGCCCCCACCCTGCTCCCCCTGGGTGAATGAAGGCATTCGGAGAATGCCAGTCCTTTGGTGCTAACACCAGGACATCCTGGGCAGACCAGGGAGAGCTCATCACTGAGTTCCTGGAGGGGACGCTGTGACCCCACAGGGGCTGTTAGCCTCGGCCCCTTCACCCACCACCAGGCAGCCCGTGCATGGCCAGATGCCAGGGGTCACGTCTGCTCCAAACAACTGAGAGAGTCCTGTCCGCTCATCCCAGGGAGGGAGAAGTCTGTCCCCACGGCCTTAACAAGGTGTGCCCAGTGGCATCTCATGCTGTCCTCAGCCTGGGCAGTGACTTTTGCCTGGCCCAGCGGTCCCTGGGCACTTTTTAGCCACCTCTGTCTTCATGGCCTCCTGGGGCTTAGAATTCACATCCAGCCACCAAGGAGCCGCTGCAGCTGTGGGCTGGGGGCCCTGTTCAGATTGACAGGCCTGGGGTGGGTCTGGGTAGTCCAGGTGAAGCCCCTCCAGAGGGCTGACCCCCACTAGGACAGCATCTGGGCCACAGATGGATTCCTGGAGGCCCCATCTCTGGTGCTCCTGCCATGCCGTGCCATGACCCGCCACGCCCTGCCATGGGGGGGTGCAGGCCAGCCCTTTGCAGCTGTCCGTGGCCATGCTCAGCCCACCCTTTGTAGCTTGGCCAAGTCTGTCAGTGCCTGGGTCCCAGGCCGCCCTGCGCGTGCCTCTGTGTGCTTCCTGCAGCTCCCAGGGCCCCAGTCCCGAGTGGGGTGGGGGGCTTCGGCCCACACACTCCTCCAGCGGCCAGGGAGCGTGGGAGCACAGCCCCCAGGCCGCCTGCCTTTAGCTGTCAGGTGAGTCCCCTGCGCAGGCCTGGATTCTGACCCCGCTCAGACGACAGCCACAGCCACACGTGCTCCATCCATGGGATCTCCCAGCCCAGAACCCTGATGTGTCGGTCAAAAGGGCGACCACCAGGCTTGTAGCCAGCTTGGGACATGAGCCCCGCTCCTTCAGTGTCCCTGGGCAGGGCCCCTGGGCTCACATCTTTGGCCCAAGCTCTCTGTGTGGACAGCACCCCTTGGAACGCTGTCTCACTCACACAAGTGCAGTTCCTCAGATGTCACATTTCATGTGCCACAGCCCCCCACACAAGCCCGGGGGACTCCTCCATCCCCAGGGCCCTTTCCTTCAGGACTCCGTGTCCCTGTCCCCCATCAGGCCCTGTCCCAGTGAGTCTATCCGCCCACCTGCCCAGGTGGCACCCATGTTGGTTTCCAGCTGGAAATGCTTGGGGCAGGGCAGAACTGGGTTTCCTGGGCTTTGGGCTGGAAGTGTCTCTATCGCGATTTCCAGCTTCCCACTCAGCTGTGGGTGAGGCCACTGTGCCGGGGGTGGCCGGGGCTGCGGAGCGGGGTTCCCCGCTGAGCTGCGTGCTTCCCCTCAGGTGATCCGCAGGGGTTGGCTGACCATCAACAACATCAGCCTGATGAAGGGCGGCTCCAAGGAGTACTGGTTTGTGCTGACTGCCGAGTCGCTGTCCTGGTACAAGGATGAGGAGGTGAGTGGCATGCGGGAGCGGGTCTGCCGTGGGTGGTGGGACAGATGGGGAAGAGCGGATGGGCGCTCCCTCTGGGCAGCACTCATTCAGTCCCTGCACCACTTTGCCTCAGAGTCACCATGAGAACCATCACCCAGAGCTGGAGAGCAGCCACCATTTGCCAAGAGGCTCGCATTGTACCCATCCCCCATGGGGTCAGCTCCTAGAATCCAAAAGGAAGATAGTGGGTGACAGAGTCACCGGCAGGCTAGAAACAGGCCCTTACTGCCCCATGGTCAAGAGAAGGGGCCATGCCCAAGGGTCAGAGGCTCAGGCATGCAGCCAGGCTGCAGGGGTGCTGGAGTTCCATCACCTACAGGCTCAGCCAGGCCCTTCGTCTCTCTGGGCCTCAGTTTTTCTGTCTGCGAGGTGGGCTAGGACAGTCCCTGCCCACTGTGCGGTGCTTGGCCGCAGTGTGCAGAATGATCCCTACGTGCTTGTCATTATGGGAAGGAAGTGGAGAGGCCCCTGGGTGATGACTTCAGGGAGCAGTGTTGAGCGCTGAGTCATGGGAGGGACTCCTTCACTGCAAGTGGGAGGGCAGCCTTGAGTAGGGACACTGCCGAACAGCCCCTGCTCTCCACGCTGACCTAGCGTCCCTCCTGATTGTCCCATGTAAAAAAAAAAAAAAAAAAAAGATAATGTTTCACTTTTTTATTCGGTCCCTATGATGTTTTATCAGATGCACAGAATATGTAATGATCATAGCAGGGTGTTTGCGGTGTCTGTCCCCTTGGTATTCCTCATTTCTGTGTTCAGAACAGTTGAGGTCCTCTTTTCTAACTACTTTGAAATACACAAGGCCAGGCACAGGGGCTCAGCCTGTAATCCTAGCACTTTGGGAGGCCGAAGTGGGAGGACGGCTGAGTTCAGGCATTCAAGACCAGCTTGAGCAATACAGCATTACCCAGTTTCTACTAAAACTAAAAAAAAAATAGCTGGGGATGGCAGCATGTGCCTGTAGTCTCAGCTACTCAGGAGGCCGAGGTGGGAGGATCACTTGAGCCCAGGAGATAGAGGCTGCAGTAAGCTATGATCTCACCACTGCACTCCATCCTGGGCCACAGAGCGAGACCCTGTCTCAAAAAAAAAAAAAAGAAGAAGAAGAAATAGGCAATACATTGTTGGCCAGGTACAGTGGCTCATGCCTGTAATCCCAGCAGTCTGGGAGGCTGAGGTGGGTGGATGACCTGGGTTCAGGAGTTCAAGACCAGCCTGAGCAACATAGTGAAGCCCCATCTTTACTAAAAATACAAAAATTAGCTGGACGTGCTGGTGGGCGCCTGTCATCCCAGCTGCTTGGGAGACTGAGGCAGGAGAATCACTTGAACCCAGGAGGCGGAGGTTGCAGTGAGCCGAGATCACACCACTGTACTCCAGCCTGGGCGACAGAGTGAGACTCCATCTGAAAAAAAACAAAAAACAGACAATTGTTTTTAACTATAGTCTTAACTACAGTCACCCTGCTCTGCTGTTGAACAACAGAACTTAATGCTTTTTCTCTGGCTGTGTATTTGTACCCATTAACCCACCTCTCTTTACCCCCTGTCTATCCCCACCTTTTCCATCCTCTAGTATCTTTCTACTCTCCAGCTCTGTAAGATCTCCTCTTCTACCTTTTTTAGCTCCCACGTAATGAGTGAGAACATGCAAGATTTGTCTTTCTGTGCTTGGCTTATTTCACTTAACATAATGACCTCCAGTTCCATTCATGTTGCTGTAAATGACAGGGTCTCATTCTTTTTTACGGACTTGATCAACCCATTTCTTGCTTAATTCTCTTGACGTAACCATGGCTTAGTAGCCTGGGAGGGAAGCCACTTCTGTGTGATAGTTTGTTGCTACTCTGATGCGGTCCAGGTTGACTTTCAAGGGTCCCTGGCAAAGGGAACTGTGTTTTTCTCCTTGTCTTGGTTACTCGGGGAGAAGACCGCAGGTTGTCCCGTGAGCCATGGCTGTGTTATGTGGGCTGTGGATGTAACAGAGTCCCAAAATGAGGGCCCTTAAAGAGATGAAGTCTGTTTCCTGCTCATGTCTCAGTGAGCTTGGTGGCGCTGTGCTGTGAGACTGTCCAGGGCCTGGCTCCGCCTCGCCTGTTGCCAACTTAACATAGGGTTCCCTTCATAGTTTAAAATGGCTGCCCCATGCCCATCATGTAGCCTCTAGCAGTCCAAAGAAAGGAAAGAAGGGCCCCTGTGTGTGAGAACTGTGCGCCCAGCTAACAGTTCTAGCGCTTTCTAAGAAAGAAGTGGGTATTGGTTGTTTCTGAGCGTGACAGCTGGGGCTTGACACCAGGATTCACCAGGATATTGGTTGCATGGCGTCAACCTTTCATGTCTCGTCTCCCTACCTATAAAGTCAGGACTGAGGCCTTCCCCTCCGGACTGTGGGAGCCAGCAGGGGAGGTCTGGTACTTGAGCCCAGCACTGTGCCCGGCTCGCAGCACGTGTCCCAGGTTTTTTCCTGGTGGTCATCACCGTCAAGTCCTCCCAGCTCCTCTCTGTAGGAGGGAACCTACCCACCTATTCCCAGTGCACAGAGGAGGAGCTGGAGGCTCAGAGAGATGCACTTTTGTCCCAGATCCAGCCGTGGGCCCAGGGCTGGCTCCAAGGCTATCCATGAACTTGAGTGTGGGCTGTGTCAGATGCAGGACCAGCTGCCAGTCCCCATGGTCCCTGGGATGGCACAGCCACCAACACAGTCCAGGGACCTCAGTGGAGAGGCCGGGGTTGCCTGAGGCCCCTGGAGCTACCCTGCCTGGCTCTCCTCCTGTCGGGTTTGTGGGGATACCCTGTAGGAATGCCTCCCACTGGGGGGGCCTGCTGGCAGCCAACCCAGCCCCAGGACAGGCAGGACTGGGCTTGGAAGTCCCAGGGTTAGAGAGAAGGCAGGTTGGAGGACCCCAGCTGGCCCCAGGGAGGAGTGGTGGGTGGGGCTTGTGGCTGTGAACCCCTGGTCTGTGCTGGGCTCATTGGCTGAGAGAGGCCACACCTGAGGCGAACCCTGCTCCCCATGAGGAAATCCTCACACTTGCCATGGGGGTGGCTCTGTAGTCTGCCAGGTGCAGAAACTAAGGCTCTGAGTGGTGACTTGACCCACGTCAGGGAGCAGTGGAGGGTCCCCCAGGGGTGGACGTTTCCCCAGTACACATCTGCGGGCCTATGCCCCCCGACCTGAGGGGCACCCCAGCCCCACATCCAGACACCTCCACTGCAGCCCAGGCCTGATGTCCCCCTGACCAAGGGCGTTGGGGTGAAAGGTGATCATCCCACTCCACACAAGGCCAGAGGCTCATCTCTGGAATGTTTATGGAACCTCCGGATCCCTGAGGCCTCTGTGGGACTCGGTTTGGAGCACTCTTTTTTTTTTAGAGATGGGGTTTCACCATGTTGGCCAGGCTGGTCTCGAACTCCTGGCCTCAAGTGATCTACCCGCCTTGGCCTCCCAAAGTGCTGGGATTATAGGCGTGAGCCACCGCGCCCGGCCTGGGGCACTGTTTCTAAACCCAGGGTGGTGGAGTCTGCCAAGCTACCATACAAGCATTTCTGGGATCCCTGTGGAACCTTCCAGAACCTCAGATCCAGCGAACCTCGTGGGATGAGGGAGGAGCGTGGGGCCAGGCGTGGTCTGCAGCCTCCTCCCTGCTTCAGGCTCCTCTAGGAACTCACGTGTCCAGATCAGATGGCTCCTCAAAATGACCAGGGTGGGGTGGGGTGGTGTGGGGTACCCTTTCACTTTTTCTCCCCTCTTTCCACCTTGCAGTCAGAAACCAGCCTGCGCTGTTGTGTGTGAGCTGTCAGGCAGGCTGAGGGATGGTCCCCTGCCTTTCAGCTCAGGGCTGTGGGGACCTTCCAGGGTCCCCTGGGTGGGAGTGCTAGGCCTGGGGCAGCGAGCCCTGGAGGGACCTCTGGTCCTGAACCTCAGCCTGGTGGCTCTCTCTGCCTAGCAGCATTGCAGGTCTAGTTTTCAGATCGCCTCTTCTTTCACGCTGATCTGATGGTTGAAAGCCAGAGCCCCCAACTCTCCCCTGGGGCCCCCGATCGGAGTGTGGAGCAGCAGTGGGAGAAGGGCCAGGTGCCGGCCATAATGAGAAGCTGCAGACCTGTGAAAGAGGCCCTGTGTGTGCCCTAGACACAAAGCAGGCTCCAGTTGGGAGGGGGCAGCCGTGGAATCTGACCTCCGCCACCACAGGGACCCTTGTAGTCACACACATGGCAGCCACCCCCAAGGAGCAGGCCACTCTCTTAGAGACGCCTCAGTGACACACAAGACATCAGTATCTCTTTATTTAAAAAATAAACGAGGAGACATTTACAGCCATGGAGTGGGGATGGCAGACTGATAGGCCCAGGGTCCCCAACCCCTCGGCCAGTCTCAGGGCTCCCTCTACCTTTCCCCAGCACCTCTTCTCCCACCCATGCCCTCGAACCTTCTATGCAAGGCTCCACCGCAGTGGGAAACAGGGTGGTGGAAAATGACACTCACCTCCAGACCTGCCTTACTCCGAGGATGCTGGCGAATTTGGGGGGCCTGTCTTGACGTGCCGCTTGCCCAAGCCCAGCCTAACCAATGTGCAGACTACTGTACACATTGACAGCCTCCTGAACAGGTAGTCTGAACACTGGGTTGGCGGGGCCGGCTGTCCATCCCGCAGGCACCCCCAGGCAGACGCCGGGGCCACCAGGCCAGGCCGCGCCTCAGCACCTCTGAGCAGCCAGGGAAGCCCCCGCTCCTCCCGAGACGATCTGCTCTGTCCCTTCTGACGTGGCAAGGCTGGGGCCAGCTCGCATCTGGAGAAAGTTCTGGGTTTTCAGGAAATCCTAAAGAGTGGGGGAGGCGGAGGCAGGAGGCAGGGTTTGGGATCGTGGCTTCTGTGCTCAGGAGAAAGTCTGACTCTTTGGGGGTCGGGGGTGGGGAGGAGGGGCGCGCACATGCCTCAGTGTCTGCGTGTGTGTGTGTGTGTGCGCGTGCGCTCGAGAGTGTGCGTGCCGGCAGCACCAGGAAGGCGGCTACCACTTTCTGGGCGGAATCCTACTATAAACAGTTCCAGATGTGGCATGAGCCAGAAAGGCCTGTGACTCAGTTACTTGGCCCACTGACTGGAAGCTTCCGGCCTCATTACACGACAGGGTCAGGGCAGCAAAGGCCCTTGGGCAAATGTCGGGGTGGGGGGCAGGGCTCCTGCAGAGCCCCCTTCCCTGCCCCTTTTAAAGCCCCCAAAACTCTTCCTGGAGAGGTTGGAGGGACCCAGGCCCTGTGTTACCCAGTCTTGCCTGGGATGAGAGGTGCTGGCTTTCTTCACCACCCTTCCTCCCTTGGGTCCACCGCGGCGTCCTCCCTCCATGGTCGCCCGTACCCTGTTCCTCCGCTCTGCCCTGCTTCTTCCCTGCTTCTTTCTTGCCTAGAGCCTGGCAGGCTGACCCCAGAGCTGCTCACAAGAGCAGCCAGAGAAAATCCCTGCTGCTCCTGGGCACCAGCTCTTCAGTGGGCACCAAGCTCCTCCGGCCTCCTTGGACAAACAAGGAAACTGAGGTGCAGATGGGGGGTGGGGGGGAAGTGACTTGCCCAGGGGCACACGGCCAGGAAGGGGCAGGGCTGGCATCACTTCAACCGTGTTAAGCTCCTAACGCCCTGAGGCTAAGCCCGTGTGCCAAGCCCACTGCTCCACCCTGGCTCCCCTCGAAAAGTCCCAACACTCAGCCGATCCGCGCTTGCCAGGGAGCCCCCGCCTCCCCCTCCACAGTCACTGTGGTTGCTCTTCAACTTGGAGGCAGCAACCAGGTTCGGCTTTGTGCTGGGGCAGCCCAGTGAGGGGCCTGAGGAGTTTCCAGAGACGGGCCAGGAAAAAGAAGGGCCAGGGGCATTGTGGAGAGGACTGCGCCTCGGGTCATGGGGGCCTGGTTTCCAAAGTCCTGCTGTGGCTTGCACTGCCTGCTGTGTGGCCTTGGGCAGCCAGCTTCCCTCTTTGAGCTGGGAGGGATCCATGAACTGAGGCTGAGCAGTGCTTGGCATGGGTCTCCAAGAGCTGCTGCTGCTGCTGCTGCTGCTGTGGCATGGTGGGCATATACATCACTGGGTGAGCGTGAAGTTCCAGGGTGCCACCCCCAGCTTCATGACTCACCAGCCCTTTGTCCCTGGCCGAGGGGCCCACCTCCTCCAGCTGCCTCCCCTGCAGTTGGGACAGCCATGCCTGGCACTTGGTTGGTGCTTCCTGAACAGGGCCTCCCTTAGAAAGCAAATGATAGGGAGGCCAAGGCGGGCGGATCACAAGGTCAGGAATTCGAGACCATTCTGGCCAATATGGTGAAACCCCGTCTCGACTAAAAATACAAAAAAATTAGCCAGGCGTGGTGGTGTGTCCCTGTAGTCCTGGCTTCTCAGGAGGCCAGGGCAGAAGAATTGCTTGAATGAGGGAGACAGAGGTTGCAGTGAGTCAAGATCTTGCCACTGCACTTCAGCCTGGGCAACAGAGAGAGACTCTGTCTCAAAAAAACAAAAACCAGCCTGGGCAACATAGTGAGACCCCATTTCTATTAAAATAATAACGAGAATGATAATAAAGGGAGTGAGGTTTCTGCGGCACCTGGCCCATGCGTCAGCTATTCAGCCCTGAGATGTCCTGAGGCAGCCAAGGTTTAAAACCCAGCCCTGCTTTTCTCTGCCTCAGTCTTCCCCTCTGTAAAATGGCATCACAGAGGCAACTCACTCCTAGGCTTGTTTCAAAGATGGAGCCCAGTTAAAGGTTCCATTCACTCCACATAAGGGGAGGAGCGGTTGTGTTGTGTGTGCAGTCAGCCACATATCAGGAGTGAACTAAACAGGAGTCCCTGCCCCTGGAGAAACTGAGTCAGTCCCGTGGCAGTCAGGCACCCAGGTCAATAAGCGCAGGATACATGATGTGTTGTGTGAGGGAAAAGGTGGGGAGGGTGTGGGTGGAGTTAGGGCAGGAGGGAGCCATGCCACTGTCAGGATCAGACAGTGGCCCGGGGCGTGCAAAGGCCCTGGGGTAGGAACCCACCTGGGATACTCAGGGATCGTCATGGAGGGCAGCATGGCCAGGACAGAGGGAGGGATGGGGAGGGGGTGGCAGATGAGCTCATCTGCAGCAGTGACCAGCATGTGAAGCCCCCAGCTGGTGGTGGCACATGCTGCACGCTCTGGCCTGGGGCATCCTGAGTTGTCACGTGGACAGCTCAGGGTGAGTCCTTTCCCTCTGCCCTCAGGAGAAAGAGAAGAAGTACATGCTGCCTCTGGACAACCTCAAGATCCGTGATGTGGAGAAGGGCTTCATGTCCAACAAGCACGTCTTTGCCATCTTCAACACGGAGCAGAGGTAAGGGGCCCTGGGCCCTGGGGAGGGCTCAGGGTGAAGACCGATGGCCTCATTCACACTCCACAGCCTTCACTGAGCACCTGCTCTCAGCAGGCCCTGCCCTGGGGTTCCACCTGCTAGAAGGGGAGTTGAGTGAGAAACTCCTCCACCCAGCATCTGCACCCAGGGATGCTTCCAGTGCTGGGTCAGAGACAACCTCTCTGGACAGAGACTGGGATGAAGTCAGGGTCCAAGTCAGGTGGGAGCCACAGAGAGTTCTGAGCAGAGGGGGACCAGGACCTGGCTCAGGTGCTCGCAGGCGCCCTCTGGTGGCTGAGGGGGGAACAGGCTGAGGGGGTGGGAGACGGGGGACCAGGGCAAAGGCCACTGCCTTGTCCAAGTGGGCGATGATGGGGCCAGACCCTGGTGGGGCTAAGGACACAGGGGAGGAAGGTGCAGATGCTGGGTGGATTCAGGCGGAGTCCTGGTGGGTATAGATATGAGAGAGAACGGCTGATGGTGACCCTGAGTACCTGGGCCTGAGCTCCTGCACTGCCCGGCTGCTGCCATCGGCCAAGTGGGGGAAGGCAGCGGCAGGGTAGGCCTGGAGGTCAGTTCAGGCCAGGCCAAGGGAGAGGGCACATCAGGGAGGCACCTGGGTAGGTCCAGGAGTGTAATGTCCAGGAACGAGCTCTAGGCTAGCATGTGAACTGGGCAGTCACCATTGCATGGACGGTGATGAGCTCAGATCAGTCACCATTGCATGGACAGTGATGAACACAGATGAGCTCCCAGGAGAGTGAAGCTAGAAAAGGAAGGAGAGGCCCCGGGAAGCTCACAGTATATGTCTCCCATGAGGCATTGGCTACAGACTTTAGCAGAGACGCTGCTCTCAGGAAGAGACGCAGCTGGCAGGAGGGCTCCTCCCATGCCCACACACTCACGCTCATCCAGGAAGCAGGGCCCATCTGAGTCAGGGCTTGGCTGTTGGCAAAGGCCTGGGGGTACCCTGTGATGCATAGGCAGGAGCTGACATCCTCCCTCCTGGCCCCGGAACCTCCTTGCCTACTGCTTGGCTGCATCCACCAACTCCAGCTGATTCTCCTGGTTCGCTCCTGCTTTGCTCTGGCTGACCCAAAGCTCCGAGACCCACTCGTCCACCAGCTGTCCCTGAAAACCTCCGTAGCTCTCTGAGGTTTGCCCCTGGCCATTGACACCTGGCAGCTGTCCCAGGTCCCTGAGCCCTGTGACCCCTGTTTAGGCGGGGGATGACGATATTACCTGATACATCTTTTAGGAGCAAGTTCAGGAAACCCAGAGTCCTGGCTGCAAAAACAAAATAGATGGTTGAAGGTTTTTTGTATAAATCGAGTCCAGACTTGAGTATCCTAGGCAAAGTAGAGCAGCTCCACAGGCATCAGGGTTCAGGCCCTGCTTCTTCCTCAGCCTTCCACTTGGTGCGCAGAACCTGAGCTCTGCAGTGGGACAGGCCTGCCGTAAAACCCTGACTTCTATCTCTTTGTCCAAAATGGCTGCCCAAACTCTAGCCATTGTGATGATGTTTCAGGCAGCAGCAGGAAGGAGGAGAAGGGAGCAACAAGGGCATGCCCCTCCCCTCACAACTCCATCCAGAAGTCGTTCATGACCGCCACGTGCTGACCACAAACCCAAGTCTCACTTGAGGGCTTTGGGGGCAGCTTGGCTGTCTCAACCCCACCTGGACATGGGACAGGAAAGTGTGCGTGGCGTGTGGCATGGTGCCTGACCTGTAGACCACCATCTGCAAGCATTACTTACCATCCATTCCAGCTTTGAGACCCTGGTTCTTTCTTCCACTCAGGGACCCACATGTGCCTGGCATTTCACAAGCTTTTGCTGGAGGTCCCAAGCCTGTCCCCAGACACTCCCCCTCCCCACCTGCCCCCTGGAATTCAGCACATCTAGACATTTGATGTGCAATGTAGTAGCTGCTAACCACGTATGGCTACTTAATATAAATTAATTGACTTCAAATAAAAGTTGAGACTTACCTCCTCCATCACTCTGGCCCCATTCCTAGGGCTCAGAAGCCATCTGTGGCTTGGGGCTACCTCAATGGATGATGCAGGTAGACAGTATTTCTACTGTTAAATAAAATTTGGGTCCAGGCACGGTGGCTCACACCTGTAATCCCAGCACTTTGGGAGACCGAGGCAGGTGGATCACAAGGTCAGGAGATCGAGACCGTCCTGGCCAACATGGTGAAACCGGTCTCTACTAAAAATACAAAAATTAGCCAGGCGTGGTGGCACGCGCCTGTGGTTCCAGCTACTCGGGAGGCTGAGGCGGAAGTATCACTTGAACCCAGGAGGCAGAGGGTGCAGTGAGCCAAGATTGCACCACTGCACTCTAGCCTGGTGACACAGCAAGACTCTGTCTCAAAAAAAAAAAAAAAAAAAAAAAAATTTGGGCCGGGCACAGTGGCTCACGCCTGTAATCCTAGCACTTTGGGAGGCCAAGGTGGGCAGATTGCCAAAGCTCAGGAGTTCGTGACCAGCCTGGGCAACATGGTGAAAAATTTAGCCGGGCATGGTGCTGCGTGCCTGTGGTCTCAGCCTCTCAGAAGGCTTAGGTAGGAGAATCACTTGAACCTGGAAGAGGGAGGTTGCAGTGGGCTGAGATGGTGCCACTGCACTGCAGCTTGGGTGACAGAGTAAGATTCTGTCTTAAAAAAAAAAAGGAAAGTTTGGGGCTGGGCACAATAGCTCATGCCTGTAATCCCAACACTTTGAGAAGCCAAGGTGGGAGGATCATTTGAAGCCAGGAATTTAAGACAACAAAGTAAGATTCCATCTCTATTTAAAAAAGAAGAAGAAGAATTAGGGGCTGGGTGTGGTGGCTCACACCTGTAATCCCAGCACTTTGGGAGGCTGAGGCAGGCGGATCACAAGGTCAGGAGTTCGAGACCAGCCTGGCCAATATGGTGAAACCCCCGTCTCTACTAAAAATACAAAAAATTAGCTGGGTTTGCTGGCGCATGCCTGTAATCCAGCTACTCAGGAGGCTGAGGCAGGAGAATCACTTGAACTATGGAGTCGGAGGCTGCAGTGATCCGAGATCACACCACCGCACTCCAGCCTGGCAACAGAGCGAGACTGTCTAAAAAAAAAAATTGAGGACAGGGGAGAGAGGCTTTCGCTCTAGCACCCAGGCTGGAGTGCATGGTGTGTTCTTGGCTCACTGCAGCCTCCACCTCCCATGCTCAAGTGATCCTCCCCCCTCAGCCTCCCGAGTAGCTGGGACAATAAGCGCACGCCACCACACCCAGCTAATTTTTGTATTTTCTGTAGAGACAGGGTCTTGATGTGTTGCTCAGGCTGGTCTCTAACTCCTGAGCTCAAGCAATTCCCCTGCCTCAGCCTCCCAAAGTGCAGGGATTACAGGTGTGAGCCACCATGCCTAACCCTTACAAAAATTGTTTTGTTTTGTTTTTGAGACAGACTCTCACTCTGTTGCCCAGGCTGGAGAGCAGGGTGCGATCTTAACTCACTGCAACCTCCACCTCCCAGGTTCAAGCAATTCTTCTGGCTCAGCCTCCTGAGTAGCTGGGATTACAGGCGCCTGCCACCACGCCCAGCTAATTTTTTGTATTTTAGTATTGACGGGATTTTACCATACCGGCCAGCCTGGTCTCAAACTCCTGACGTCGGCCTCCCAAAGTGTTGGGATTACAGGTGTGAGCCACTGTGCCTGGCCAACATTTTTTTTTAAAAAACACAAAAAAGCAAATAAAGTTCTGGTGGACAGCGCTGCTCTGGGCTTCGGTGAAAATGCCCCAGTGGGAGCTCCCCAGCCACAGTGCATGTCGGGAGACACATGCCCACCTCTGGGGGACCAGGAAAGGAGAGGAGTCGGCTGATCCAAACAGAAACAAAAGTAGACACCTGGCGAGCTTGTGCACAGCACTCTTCCGTGTGCTATAGGCATCACTCACAGCAACCTCTCGGCATGACCTGGTGAAACCTGGGTTAGGATTGGGTTCCTAATCAGTTAGAAGGACCCCTAGAGCCCATGTCTCTGGGCGGTCTGCCAGGCCCATGATCAGGGTCAAGCGTGCCCCCCCCAACCCCCGCAGAAATGTCTACAAGGACCTGCGGCAGATCGAGCTGGCCTGTGACTCCCAGGAGGACGTCGACAGCTGGAAGGCCTCCTTCCTCCGAGCCGGCGTCTACCCCGAGAAGGACCAGGTGAGGAGCTGCCCTGCGCAGCTGGCATACCTCAGGCCCAGCAGCCCCCACCCAGGAGAGGAAGCGGGGCTGGCTTTCCCCAAGACAGATCATTTCCAGGCCACGTTAGCCAGGAGTCTCTGAAGTCATGTAGCAGATGCCCACTTGAGCAAGCAAAGGAGAAATTGGGGCACTTTGTCATCAGGGCCCAGAAAGTTCTCTCGCTGAAGCCAATGACCGGGGCACACAGGGGATGGGGTTCCACCTGCTTTGTTCTTTCTTTTCCCCTTCCATCCTTGAGGTAGAGTGAACATGGCCACCCTTGGCCCCAATATTAAAATGTCTCAGCTGGGCAGAGTGGGTGGCTCACGCCTGTAATCTCAGCACTTTGGGAGGCCGAGGAGAGCAGATCACATGAGCTCAGGAGTTTGAGATCACCCTAACCAACATGGTGAAACCCCGACTCTACTAAAACTCAAAAATTAGCCAGGCATGGTGGTGCATGCCTGTAATCCTAGTTACTCAGGAGGCTGAGGCAGGAGAATCACTTGAACCCAGGAGGGGGAGGTTGCAGTGAGCTAACGCCATTGCACTCCAACCTGGGTGACAGAGCAGGCCTTCATCTCGAAAATAAAATAAAATAAAATGTCCCAAGGTCGGGCACGGTGTCTCATGCCTGTAATCCCAGCACTGTGGGAGACTGACACAGGCAGATCATTTGAGCCCAGGAGTTCAAGAACAGCCTGGGCAATGTTCCAAACCCTGTCTCTCCAAAAAATACAAAGCATACCCAGGCATGGCGGTGCACCTCTGTGATCCCAGCTACTCCAGGGGGCTAAGGTGTGAGGATCACTTGAGCGCCCCCAGGAGGTTGAGGCTGCAGTGAGCTGTGTTTGTGCCACTGCACTGCAGCCTGGGTGACATAGAAAGACTGTATCAAAAAACAAACAACAACAAAAAAAACCACGTTCCAATGCCCAGGTGAGGTGATTCACCCCAGCATCAGCCAGGATCATCCCATTGTTTGGGCAGCTCTGGCCCAGGGCAAGCAAGCCTAGCTGGTACCAGTGGGGCTGTCAGGGGCCAGCCTGAGGTCAGTTATTGGTGGGACAGTAGGGCAGATGGTTGCCAGAGAAGCAGGACTCGCCCCAGGCCAAGGTCACCCCTAAGCACCTCACCTCCCGCTTGCAGGCAGAAAACGAGGATGGGGCCCAGGAGAACACCTTCTCCATGGACCCCCAACTGGAGCGGCAGGTGGAGACGATTCGCAACCTGGTGGACTCGTATGTGGCCATCATCAACAAGTCCATCCGCGACCTCATGCCAAAGACCATCATGCACCTCATGATCAACAACGTGAGTGGAGCACTGAAAATGAGACGGAGGCGGCTGGGCGCGGGGGCTCACACTTAATCCCAGCACTTTGGGAGGCCAAGGCAGGTGGATCACTTGAGGTCAGTTCGAGACCAGCCTGGCCAGCATGGCAAAACCCCTTCTGTACTAAAAATACAAAAATTAGGCCAGGCGCGGTGGCTCACGCCTGTAATTGAAGCACTTTGGAGGCCAAGGCGGGCTGATCACCTGAGGTCGGGAGTTCAAGAGTTCAAGACTAGCCTGACCAACATGGTGAGACCCAGTCTTTAAATAAAAAAAAAAAAAAAAATACAAAAATTAGCCAGGCATGGTGGCACATGCCTGTAATCTCAGCTACTTGGGAAGCTGAGGCAGGAGAATCACTTGAACCCGGGAGATGGAAGTTGCCATGAGCTGAAACCGTGCCATTGCATTCCAGCCTAGGCAACAGAGTGAGACTCCATTTCAAAAAAAAAAAAAAACGAGAAGGAGGTCAGCTGGGCGCTGTGGCTCACACCTGTAATCCCAGCTCTTAGGGAGGCAGAGGCGGGAGGATAGCTTGAGCCCAGGAGTTCGACATCTGCCTGGGCAATATAGCGAGACCTCGTTCTCCACAAAAAGGAAAAAAACAAAAAGACAAAAAAAGAAAAAAAAAGGAGGTCAGGCATCCTGGCTCACACCTGTTTGTAGCACTTTGGGAGGCTAAGGCGAGAGGATCACTTGGGCCCAGGAAGTTGAGGCTGCAGTGAGCTGTGGTCATGCCACTGCACTCCAGCCCGAGCGACTGAGCAAGACCTTATCTCCAGCAACAGCAGCAACGACAAATTAGAACAAGTCACCACCCTTTAAACACCAGAATCTGCATGGCCAATCTCTTTGGGAAACCCTAGGGCTTCCGAGCCATACTGGGTCCATGGTCCCATTGAGTCCACTAACTGGAATGAACACCGCAGATGTGCACCTTCTCTCGATTACTTTATGCCGGCCTCAGAATAACTGCACTAGGGAGAAATGCTATCTTCTCCGTGGTGGTGGGCACCTGTAATCCAGCTACTCAGGAAGCTAAGGCAGGACTGTCGCTCGAACCTGGGAGGCACAGGTTGTAGCGAGCCGAGATCATGCCATGGCACTCCAGCCTGGGCAACACAGTGACACTCCATCTCAAAAAAATAAATAAATAAATAAATGAGAAGGAGGCCAGGCACCCTGGCTTACACCAGTTTGTAGTCCTGGCACTTTGGGAGGCTCAGGCTCCAGATCACTTGAGCCCAGGAGGTGGAGGCTGCGGTGAGCTATGGTCGTGCCACTGCACTCAATTTCACAGACAGAAAACTGGAGGCCAGAGAGATAAAGTAACCTGCTCCAGGTCCCTTAGGAGAGTAGGAAGTCGGATTCAAACCTACGTTCACTCTGGTTGCAACCATGCCTTCAGGTTGTGTTGGGCAGCTGCTGTGTCCTGATGGGCTGAGGCATAGCCTGTGTTCCTCATGGGCATCACCTGCCTGGCCCCAGGTTCCCTGGAGACTCTCAGGGCTCTGAGCTCGTCTTCCGTGAAATGTAGCTGTGCTGATACGATCTCCAGCTCAGGCTGCTGGAGGGTTCAGGGCATTTGTGGGTCAGGCCTTTGGCATGGCACTAGCCACTCAAAAAGCTTTATAAACCAGCTTTGGGGCTGGAGCAGTGGCTTATGCCTGTAATCCCAGCACTTTGGGAGGCCAAGGCGGGTGGATCACCTGAGGTTGGGAGTTCAAGACCAGCCTGATCAACATGGTAAAACCCTGTCTCTACTAAAAATACAAAAATTACATGGGGGTGGTGGCGCACACCTGTAGTCCCAGCTACTTGGGAGGTTGAGGCACAAGAATTGCTTGAACCCAGAAGATGCAGGTTGCAGTGAGCCGAGATGGCACTGCAGCCTGGGTGATAGAGTGAGACTGTCACAAAAACATAAACAAATAAAAATATAACAGGATTATTCTGCCAAGGTTAAGGAAATAAATGAGAAGCTAAGACAGGAGAAAATATATCAATAGAAGAGACAAGATACTAGGAATAAGTTGAATAAGAATCTCGTAAACAGCTTGGGCCACATGGTAAAACCCCATCGCTACAAAAATTACAAAAATTAGCCAAACATGGTGGCGTGTGCCTGTGGTCCCAGCTGCTCGGGAGGCTGAGGTTGCAGTGAGCCAAGATTGAGCCACTATACTCCAGCCTGGGCAACAGAGCAAGATTTCTCAAAGAAGTCTGCGGGTGGCCCCGCCGTATGCGAGATGTGTTTCCAGCAGTCACTGTGGTTTCTGGGTTGGGGTGGTGCAGAAGCCTGAGCCTCCCCAACCCCTGCCCGCAGACAAAGGCCTTCATCCACCACGAGCTGCTGGCCTACCTGTACTCCTCGGCGGACCAGAGCAGCCTCATGGAGGAGTCCGCCGACCAGGCGCAGCGGCGGGATGACATGCTGCGCATGTACCACGCCCTCAAGGAGGCCCTCAACATCATCGGCGACATCAGCACCAGCACCGTGTCCACGCCCGTGCCCCCGCCCGTCGACGACACCTGGCTCCAGAGCACCAGCAGCCACAGGTCCGGGAGACCGGTTCTCTTACCCACAAGCATGCAGCCTGCAGGGTCCTGGCAGGAAACGGGAC
Source organism: Cacajao melanocephalus (assembly GCA_963573385.1). Taxonomy (NCBI): domain Eukaryota; kingdom Metazoa; phylum Chordata; class Mammalia; order Primates; family Pitheciidae; genus Cacajao; species Cacajao melanocephalus. The sequence goes on along the minus strand of CAUYLG010023416.1, from coordinate 26,119 downwards.
ACAGCCCAAGGGTGGGCAGGAGAAGAGGCCGCTCCCAGGCTGGGCACAGTGGGAGCTGTTGCCCTGCTGAGGCCTGAGGAAGGAGAGAGGGGGAATGGGGCCAGCCAGCCTCGGAGCTCTAGGGCTGGAAGCCGTGAATAAATACACCCCGTCTGCCCTCTGCTGGTGCCTTCCATCGGCACTGCCCAAATGGGAGCCGGGGTAAGAGGCTTGAGGGGCAGCAGCCACAGAACAGAGATCAGCCTCCTGGAGCACAGAGAAGGGCAGGTGGGAGGCTCTGGTGGGGCAAACAGAAGGCGTGGCCAGAGCTGCCCCGCCCAAGTGTAGGCCATTGAGGCAGTCGCAGGGAACCTCAGGGGGCTGCCCTACAGAGCCCTTGGGGAGCCACGGTGTTCCCTAGGGGGAGTACATTGCACCTAGGCCTGCAGGCGGCAGGTGCTGGGGCCCAGGAGGGAACCTGGGTGTCTGGGCAGGGCTGTGTGTTCCACGGCCCCTGAAGGCATTAAGGCTTGATCTGGAGGACTCCTGAAGTGTCTGGCTGTGAGGGTGGATCCCCGGGCCCGAGACCTGAGGGGGCCCTGTGAGTGGGAAGTGCCTGGCCATGTGGGGGCCATGGGGATGAGGTCAGAGGGCAACAGAAGCTCTTGGGGGCTGGGGGCAAGGGAAGGTGGGTCTGGCGCTCAGGTTGGGGTGGGAGGATCCCACTGCGGCTGCGCTGTCCCCCCAGCCTGCGCCTACCTTGGGCTCTGGCAGCCACAGTTGGCATGGCTGAGACTCCCACTCCACCTGTAGCTCACACCCTCTCCTTCCTCACAGCCCCACTCCACAGCGCCGACCCGTGTCCAGCGTGCACCCTCCAGGCCGGCCCCCAGCGGTGAGGGGTCCCACTCCAGGGCCCCCCATGATTCCTGTGCCCGTGGGGACAACAACCCCCTCCCTACCACCCCCAATCCCGTACCGGCCTGGACCCCAGAGCGTGTTTGCCAACAATGACCTCTTCCCAGCCCCACCTCAGATCCCATCGCGGCCAGTTCGGATCCCCCCAGGGATCCCCCCAGGAGTGCCCAGGTAAGGCCAACCCCCTGCCCCCCACCCCAACTGCCTGTACCCTGGGGTCTCTCCTCCAGTCTCACTGCCTCCCAGTGAGCTCTCCCCACATGCCCAGCTGCTGGAATGGAGGAATTGTCCTCATCCCCATTTGGCTAGCGGGGAAACAGGCCCAGAGAGGCCAAGAGGCTTGTTCGGCATCACAGAGTAGGGGAGCCCGGTGATTCCAGGGCTCCCAGCTTGCCCTCTGCCCGCTGGGGTGTACTGCCAGGCAGCTGGGGATCCCTCACGCTGGGCACTTCTCTCACTGTTTACCTTCTTCCTGCCTCTGCCTGCCTCACCCTACCCTGTGGGCTGGGCCTTATCCTCTCTACTGCGCCAGTGGGGAAGCTGAGGCCCAGGGAGGGCAGGAAACTCACCAAGGGTCAAACAGCAAGCGAGTCGATGCCTGGGTTCAGCAAACTCCTCCCCAGCACGCTGGTGGCTTGCGGAGCCGTCAGCCTGGGGAGCACCCTGGGGTGGCGTGTGGGTGGGGACTGGGTCCTCGACCAGGCCTCTGGCTCACGGCCTCACTGCCGTCTCCCCCTCCCCACCTGTCTTTATTCTCTTTGCAGTAGAAGACCCCCTGCTGCGCCCAGCCGGCCCACCATTATCCGCCCAGCCGAGCCATCCCTGCTCGACTAGGCCTCGAGTAGGGGCATGCTCTCGGGGAGCCTCGTGCACCCATGGTGCAGGAGCTTCGGCAGTCTGGGGCCCTCGGCCGCCCCTATGCCGGGACCAGGCTCCCAGTGGGCAGCCCGCGCCTCTTCCCTAACCCTGGCCTGGTCCAGGGCCGGCCCCTGTGCCTGGCTGGACACCGCACTGCGAGAAAGGGCGCTGGGGCGTTGCACTTTGGAGGATGGGGTCTCAGGGTGGCAGAGGGGGGACCTGCACTCTCGACACCATCTTGAATGAGGGGTCCAGCCTGGGGGACTCTGCCAGGGTCTTCTTGGGCTGGGAAAGCCCATGTAGGGCAGGGGCCTTCTAGAAGTGGGGGCACCAAGGGCACCTATGTCCCCAGGCCTTGCTGGGGCACGGGCACATCAGCTTCCCATCAGCAGGAGCTTCCCAGTGGTGAGCCTGGCCCCGTGGGCTTGGCAGTACCCGGCTGCCAGGCCTGAGTTGTACATAGTCCTTCTTGGCCATATTAACCACACAGCCTGAGCCCGGCCCAGCCTCGGCTGCCAGAGGTGCCTTTGCCAGGCCCAGAGCCATTGGCCCGGGCCAGCCTCGCCCTACTCCTCTCTCCTCCTCCTCCCGGGTCCCCCAGGGTGGCTGGGCTTGGGTCTATGTGGAGGGTGGTGGCAGGGGGGACCTTGGGGGCCTCTCAGCTCCCGCCCATGCCACCCCGATGGGGTGGGCCCCGGACGGCCTCTCTCTGAGCAGACCTCACTCACTCCTCGCTCGGTTTGACCACTGTAAGTGCCTGCACTCTGTATCCTATTAATAAACTAAAATAAAGGGAAGACGCTGCTGGTGGCTGCTGTGTGGGCCTCTTGTGTTGGTGTTCAGGCTGGGGACGTGGGTACCACCTCCCCCATCAGGCCTCCCACAAGGACGCCCAGGTCCCTACAATCACAAGCGCCTCACACCTCACTCCCTGAGGGCTCTGCTTTCAGTGGGGTCACCTTTCAGAGGAAGCCACTCGATACACGGGAGAGCTTTTACTTTCTTTAGCACATCAGGAGTGCGAGCAGATCCTCTCCACTCCCCCATACACCCCCATGCGCACAGGCCTGGCTGCTGCCTGGTGGAGCGGGGACCCCAGCACTTCGCCCCCTTCCTACCCTCGGTCCCTGCTTCTCACCATCTCATAGGGAAGTCCAGGCCTCGTGGCCCAGCCAGGGCTCAGTTAAACTTTACTTTCTGATTTTTCTCTTGTGCCAGGCGACCACCTCCGTCAGCTCCCGCACGACCTTTCTTCTGAGCTTCGTGGGAGGCCCCTCCCGCCTGTCTGGCTGCCCTCTCAGGGCCAATCTGTCCCAGCTGGTGTCCCTGAGCCCCAGTCAGCAGACTCTGTGATTTTCTGACCATAATTTATTGACTCCGATGCCCAGGCCACACCACCCTTTGTTCCAGGAGGCTTCTGCCTAGACGTTGGCAGGGCCACCACTCATGCCTGTGTGGGGCCCCTGCAGGGAGAGGGGGCGGGGCAGGTGGTCTTGCAGGCCCCTTCCTGGTGTTCTATTACCAGACCTCAACCTGGCTTGGAGGGCCCAGGTGTCCTTGTTAGGCCCTGCCCTGCACCAGGCAACGCTCACACAAGATGGAAGGCTTAGATTAAGGCACATTTACAATAGAGGGGCCAGGAAACCCAAGGCTCCCATTCCAACGCTGCAGTGCCCACCCTGCGAGATTTCCAGAAACGTCAGTGCAGCCGCTGAGCCGCCCCTTCTGCAAGCCAGAGGCATTCCCTGCCTGCTGAGGATGGAAGGAGACTCACAGGGCCAGACCGCAGGCCCCGACTGCACATTCCTGCTTTGGCAGGAAACTAAAATTGGGGAGGGACCCCCAAGTCTCATATGCGCATGCCCTGTTGCCCCTCCTTCGTCCCGTTCTTCCTTCTGCGGCAGGGGCTACGTGGGCACTGGGCGCTTGTCCTGGAAGAAGCGCTTGAGTGTGCAGACCTGCAGCATGGCCACCAGTAGCAGCACCGCCACATTGACAGCCGACCAGAAGTTGACCCGCTCCAAGTTCCCCTCTTGCAGGTTGCGGTCACGTGCCTCGAAGGCCCTCAGCAGCGTCAGCATCTGGATACTGCGTTCCAGCCGGGTCCGCATAGTCTCAATGGACTCCTGCAGGGCAGAGGGAGTGGAAGGGTCAGGCCTCTGCCCGCTGGGGAGCAGAGACCCAAAAAACCTGGGGATATGGAGGGAGGCTGTGTTAGCCCAGGGAGGTAAGTTCAAGTCCTCACTCTGCCACTCACTGGCTGCGTGACTGTGAGCAACTTAACCTCTCTGAGCCTGTTTCCTCTTCTATAAGCTTCCAAACTGCTGTGAAAATTTAATGCCTAAATAAATGTACAAGGACGAGCATGGTGGCTCATGCCTGTAAACCCAGCATTTTGGGAAGTTGAAGTGGGAGGATCACTTGAGCCCAGGAGTTTGAGACCAGCCTGGGCTACATAGCAAAACCCCATCTCTACAAAATATACAAAAAATTAGACAGGGGTGGTGGTGTGCAACTGTAATCCCAGCTACTCAGGAGGCTGAGGGAAGATTACACCTGTCATCAAAACACTAAGAGACCAAGAAAGGAGGATCACTTAAACCCAAGAGTTCAAGACCACCCTGGGCAACATGGTGAAACCTCATCTCTACAGAAAACGAAAAATTATCCAGGCATGGTGGTGTGCATCTGCAGTCCCACTGAGGTGACAGGACTGCTTGAGCCCAGGAGTTTGAGGCTGCAATGGGCTATGATCACACCACTGCACTCTACCCTGAGTGACAGAGCAAGACCCTGCCTCGATATGGCTCACATCTGTAATCCCAGAACTTTGAGAGGCTGAGGTGGGCAGATCCTCTGAGATCAAGAGTTCAAGACCAGCCTGGCCAACATGGTGAAACCCTGTCTCTACTAAAAATACAAAACTTAGCTGGGCATGGTAGCACAGCTACTTAGGAGGCTGAGGCAGGAGAATCACTTGAACCTGAGAGGTAGAGGTTGCAGTGAGCTGAGATCATACCACTGCAATCCAGCCTGGGTAACCAAGAGAGATCTGTCTGAAAGAAAATGAAACAATAGTTAATTAAAACAGTAATAAAGGTACAGAACATATTTGCTTGTGGTTAAGAGCACAGTTGATGAAACCAGTCTGGGTTCAGTACCAACTCTGCTAGTTGGTCTGTGTACCCTTCAGTTGCTCAGCCATCCTGTATCTCACTTTTCCCACCTGTACAATGGGTGTAATTTGACCACAGGATCTACTTCACAAGATGGTTATGGAGATTTACAGTATGAGTTATTTATGATACGAGTTCCTTAAACCTTTAAACCAGGTTTACACCTAGAAATGAACTGCTGGTTTTTTTGGTTTTTTTTTGAGACAGTTTCGTTCTTATTCCCCAGGCTGGAGTGCAGTGGTGCGATTTTGGCTCACTGCAACCTCCGCCTCCTGGGTTCAAGTGATTCTCCTGGCTCAGGCTCCCAAGTAGCTGGGATTATAGGTGCCTGCCATCACACCTGGCTAATACGTTGTATTTTTAACAGAGACAGCGTTTCACCATGTTGGCCAGGCTGGTCTCGAACTCCTGATCTCAGGTGATCCACTCGCCTCAGCCCCCCAAAGTGCTGGGATTACAGGTGTGAGCCGCCATGCATGGCCTGAAATGAACTATTTTAATTGCTGCTACTGTTACTATAGTTCAGTTGAGGGCACCAATACAGACGGGAGGGTGGGTCAGGCCAAGGAGGGACACCCCAGCTGAATCCTAGAGATCTGGAAGGAGTGGCCCCAGCGCAGCCTGGACATACCTTGATGTCCTCCATTTTAACATCCAGCATCTCCTCGGGCTCCACAGCCTCTGCCCATCCTTCAACCTCCTCGTCATCTTGCAGGCTGTCAAAGATCAGTTCAAAGAACACCAGCTTCTCAGAGATGGTGCTGAAGGAGTTGTCAAAGCACAGCTTGTAGTCCCCGGCCTCCGTTGGCTCCACCCTGGGCAGACAGACAGACCCACAAACATGACCCAGGGTGGCCAGCCAGCCAACTCAGTGGGGCAGTCAGGGCGGTAACCTGAGGCCACCTGGGAGGAGCAGGGCTGTAACTGAACCTAGGCAGGCAGCTGGACTGAACTCACGTGTGTACCCCATCAGCCTTGCGGGACTCGCTGACCAACAGCACGCCCTGAGGGCTCTCCAGCGTGAAGTCCACGTCCAGCCCAGCACCTCCGATCACCTGGGGGACAGGTAAGAGCGGGTGAAGGGCTATCGGTAGGCCAAGGGCGCCTGCCAAAGAGGGCTATGGATGAACCACACACTGACCCATACAGACCACCAAGGACTTACCTGAATGCCGGCACACCCACAACCGGTCCCGCCCCAACCTGTTCCAATGGTTGCACCCCGACCCTCATTGATATGACAGCTTGGGGTCCATACTTTGAGCTCAGCTGACCACGCACCTATCAAAAGTCCTTGAAGGACGTTTACCTGGCCACGCCCCCGGTTAGCTCCGCCTCCAAAAGTCCGCCTCAAAAAGACGATAGGCCCTGCCTTTTTCCTTAGTCTAACCCCCGAGAAAGGCTTGTCAGCAACGCCCCCTTCGTCGACCTATCAGAATTATCGTCATGCCCAGCAGCGAGAGTCGTGGCCTCAGAGGCTACCTATACTTCTCGTTGGCCCCGCCCCCTCTGAATGTATCACTCTAGCCCCACCTTCTTTATTACACCCTCCGGTTCCGCTCCCACACGTCATCCCCGCCCCATCTGTCCATCTCTTTCCAGCTCCGCCCCCGCGCTCCCACGCACGGACTCCTCCCTCTTCCCCCTAAAGCGCGCCTCGCCTCGGCGGCTTGGCCACGCCCCCTCTCCCTGACTCCGCTGGCTGCCCAGTCCTAGACCCTGTACCTGGTACTCGGTCTCGAGGCTTGCGTTGGCCGGCGCAGACTGGTAGAAACACTGTTTCCTCCCCGCCGGCAACAGGAACGTGAACTCACCGTCCTGGATTGGCGGGGGTCCGGCCCCGGCCACCCCTACCGGTGGCATTAGTAGCCATAAGGCCAGGGCTAGGGCCGCCTCGGCCGCCATCATCCGGGTCACCCTCTGGTTTGCAGAGGGGTCGCGGCTCCTTTAAGCGCTAGCCCTGCCCCCGTCCTACTCGGCGGAGCTCATTGGCAGCCGCTTTTGTCGGCTGTGTGTAACCAGCAGTGCCAAAAATGAAGGACCCCCAGAGAGGCAGGCTACCCAAATGGATGCCTGAGGCGCCCGGAAACACTCAACTGTCTAGAAACATTTTTTTCCCAAACGGTTCGGCTCTCGTCTCGGCCGCTGGTGGAGGAAAATGACAAAAATAAGTGCCAGGATGGCGCATCTTTTGTAGGCAATAGCTAAGACAACTAAAGTTAGAGGCGGCAGGGTCCTCTTAGGCATCTCCCCGCGGTTTTCCCAGAGTGCGCTGCGCGTGACAACCTTTGGCTGAATCCACGGGGTACAGCGGACCAAAAAATAGCGACTCGGCGTGGCCCTGTACGCGACCTGTAGGGCTCGCTTATAAAAAGGCTCAGCTGGGGCGGGGCAGAGATACCCGTGGCGTGGTGTTTTGGTTGGTCTGGGAGCGTGGCCCCAGTTTCGACGATTTTTGCGCGTTAGAAGCATCAGTGTATCAGTTTACTCGTAAGTTGGGAGTGCTGGAACGACCACCCTATAGGGCGGCTGTGAGCATTGAGATGAGGCTCGATTCCTATTGATTGCTCGGCTTTCCTGGCTTATAGATAGTGGAGGGGTGTGGCCACGCTATGCACCCCAACGGTCTCAAAACTCAAGGGGCAGCAGGTGAACAGAGTCATTACAGCAGCCGCGGGTCAGAAAAACGACAGCCCAGGTAGGAAGACGTGAGGAGAGTGTGGGAATGGGAGCCACTTTGCCTGGTTCAGCTCCCACCCCACCCATTATTTGAGCCTCAGTTTCCTTTTCTGCTAAGTGGGGATAATAGGCTTACCCCCCTGGGCTGTCGTGGGATAGGTGAAATGCTTGTTGAGTGCTTCCTCAACGCGTGGCACATCGTAGGCCCTCAGTAAATAATAATCTGTTATTTGGTTCCCGTTGAAACATGAACAGTGTACATGGAAATGTTTAGTCTTCAAAGATAGACCTAGAAAAAGTTGGCAGGTGATGACAAACACTCCTCAAATACAGCTGGTTGTTGGCACTTTCCTACTTGTAGAAAATTTGGAGAAGTAGCAGCTCTTTGTAATATCGGTTTGGTATTCCTTTTCACTCCAAGTTTTTCTGTCATTTTCCTCGCTGCTTGTACATTTTAAAGTAATAGTGGAGAATGAGTGATTCCTTTTTTTTTATTTTTTCTACCTGCCCTATAAGCACTTTAAGGGTGATTCCTTTTTTAATGGATTTTTATTTTGTTTTTTGAGAAAGAGTCTCGCTCTGTTGCCCAGGCTGGAGTGCAGTGGTGCGATCTCGGCTCACTGCAGCCTCCGCCTCCCAGGTTCAAGCGATTCTTCTGCCTCGGCCTCCCGAGTAGCTGGGACTACAGGCGCGCACCACCATGCCTGCCTAATTTTTGTATTTTTGGTACAGACAGGGTTTCACCATTATTGGCCAGGCTGGTCTCAAACTCCTGACCTCGTGATCCGCCCGCCTCGGCCTGCCAAAGTGCAGGGATTCCAGGCGTGAGCCCCCGCCCCTGGCCAAGGTGGGACTACTTTCTGTTAGAAAAGAAATTCTGGGCCAGTCGCGGTGGCTCACGCCTGTAATCCCAGCACTTTGGGAGGCCAAGGTGGGCGGATCACGAGGTCAAGAGATCAAGACCATCCTGGCCAACATAGTGAAACCCAGTCTCTACTAAAATACAAAAATTAGCTGGGCGTGGTGGTGTGTGCCTGTAGTCCCCGGGAGGCGGAGGTTGCAGTGAGCCAAGATCGCACCACTGCACGCCAGCCTGGCACCTGGCAACAGAGCGAGAGACTGTCTCAAAAAAATAAAAATAAAAAAATTCTGCTGAGGACTCTTTGGCCTATCTCCCTAAATACTTTCTTCCTACCTCCTCTATCAACTCCTCATTCCACTTTGCCCCCAGCCTCTGGCAACCAGCAATCTGTTTTTGGCCTCTAAATTTCATATGAATGGAAGCAGACAGTGTGTCACCATTTGTATTTAACTTCTTTTGTTTAGCATGTTTCTAGGGTTAGTCCGTGTATCAATATTTAATTCCTTTTTATGGCTAAGTAGTAGTCTATTGTATGCACATACCACAATTTCAATTTTTCTTTTTTTTTTTTTGAGATATAGTCTCACTCTATCACTCAAGCTGACGTGCACTGGTATGATCACGGTTCACCGCACCCTCCACTTCCCCAGCTCAAGTGATCCACCTCAGCCTCCCAAGTAGCTGGGACTACAGGTGCACACCACCACACCTGCCTAATTATTTTTTATGGCAACATACCAGCCTCCGTATGTTACCCAGGCTGGTCTTTAACTCCTGGGCTTAAGTGATTCTCCTGGCTCACTGCCCAAAGCACTGTAAGGTTGTGAGCCACTGTGCCTGGCCCCACAATTTCTTTAGCCATTCATTATTGATGGACAGTAGGGTTATTTCAACCTTTTAGCTGTTGTGAGTACAGCTGCTGTTAACATGTATGTATGTGTATTTGATTACCTGCTTTCAGTTCTTTGGGGTATAGGTCTAGTGGTGGAATTGCTGGACCCTATAGTATTTCTATGTTTAACTTTTTGGGGAACAACCAAAGTGTTTTTTCCAGCAGCTGTGCTGTTTTCCATTCCCACCAACCATGTATGAGGGTTCCAGTTTTTTTTTTTTTTTTTTTTTTTTTTTTTTTTTTTTTTTTTTTTTTTTTTTTTAATAAAAAGACAGGGTTTCACCACGTTGGTCAGGCTGGTCTTGAACTCCCGACCTCAGGTAATCCGCCCGCCTTGGCCTCCAAAGTGCTGGATTACAGGCGTGAGCCACTGCGCCTGGCCGAGGGTTCCAGTTTCTCCACATCCTCACCAACACTTGTTATTTTCCGTTTTGTTTCGGTTTTTTTTTTTGTTTGTTTTTGCAACAGAATCTCACTCCTTCACTTAGGCTGGAGTGCAGTAACTGCAACCTCCATCTCCCAAGTTCAAGTGATTCTCCAGCCTCAGCTTCTCAAGTAGCTGGGATTATAGGCTCACAGCACCATGTCCAGCTAATTTTTGTGTTTATGATAGAGACAGGGTTTATCCCATGTTTCCCAAGTTGGTCTCCAACTCCTGGCCTCAAGTGATCTGCCCACCTCAGCCTCCCAAAGTGCTGGAATTACAGGCATGAGCCACCACGTCCAGCCTTGTTTGTTTTTTGTTTTGTTTTGTTTTGTTTTTAATAGCCAACCTAGTGTGTGTGCATTTCCCTAATGACTAGTAAGGTTAAGCGTCTTTTTATCTGCTTCTTGGTCATGTGTATATCTTCTTTGGAAAGAAATCTGTTAATGTCTTTTGCCCATTTAAAAATTAGGTTGTCTTTTTGTTGTAGGAGTTTTTTAAATTTATGTTAGAGAGAGGAAAAGATAGAAAAATGAAACAAAAAACTTCTAGCTGGGCGCTCATGCTTGTAATCCCAGCACTTTGGGAGGCTGAAGTGAGAGGATCGCTTGAGCGATTTGAGACCAGCCTTGGCAACATAGAGAGATTCTCTCACCCCCCGCCCCACCATCTCTACAAAATAGTAAAAAAATAACCAGGTGTGGTGGCGTGCACCTATAGTCCTAGCTACTCAGGAGGCAGAGGTGGGAGGCTCGATTGAGCCCAGGAGTTCAAGGCTGCAGTGAGCCATGATGGGCCCACTGCACTCCACCCTTGGTGACAGTGAGACCCTGTCTCATGAACACACACAAAATACCCTTTCCCACGGTCTGCAGATCTATGAGGGGATACTCCAGGGCTTAAGCGGGATGCTGACAACTCCACTTCAGCCTTTACTTCCTGCTTATGCTGAGCCTAGTGATCTGCCAGAGGTGACAGTTTAGGGACTTCAGGGGGCATGCACATTACGTTCTGAATTCTTCAGTATAGGCCAAGCGCAGTGCCTCATTCCTGTAATCCCAGCACTTTGGGAGGCCAAGGCGGGGGGATCACCTGAGGTCAGAAGTTAGAGAACAGCCTGGCTGAAACCCTGTCTCTACTAAAAATGCAAAAATTAGCTGGGCATGGTACCAATACATGGGTGCCTGTAATCCTAGCTAGGGAGGCTGAGGCAGGAGAATCACTTCAACCCGAGAGGTGGACGTTGCCGTAAGCTGAGACTGCGCCACTGCACTCCAGCCTGGGTGACAGAGCGAGACGCCGTCTAAAATAAATAAATAAATAATTCAGTATATATGGGTGCCTTTAGAACGCTCTCATTGCCCAAAGAAACTTTCACCGCAGCTTGTCACCCCAGGCTTTGGCTCATCTGTGGTTTTCTTCCATCGTAATCTTTTGTCCCAGGCGGGTGTGGGTTCTTCCTTCCCCCTACAGTGTTTTCAAGGAATGCATTCTGAATTGAAGACAAGCACCTTGCGTCAATCCTTCTGTAGCTTCCAGACATATTAGAGCAGACCAACACAATATAGTCATGCCTGGCTTAACAATGGGGATACTTTTAAAAAGAAAAAAAGGCCAGGTGCAGTGGCTCATGCCTATAATCCCAGCACTTTGGGAGGCTGAGGCAGGCAGATAACCTGAGGTTGGGAGATCGAAACCAGCCTGACCAACATGGAGAAATCCCAGCTCTACTAAAACTACAAAATTAGGTCGGGCACAGTGGCTCACGCCTGTGATCCCAGCACTTTGGGAGGCCGAGGTAGGCGGATCACCTGAGGTAAGGAGTTTGAGACCAGTCTGGCCAACATAGTGAAACTCTGTCTCTACTAATAATACAAAAATTAGCTGGGTGTGGTGGCACACACCTGTAATCCCAGCTACTCAGGAGGCTGAGACAGGAGAATTTCTTGAACCCAGGTGGCAGAGGTTGCAGTGACTTGAGATCATGCCACTGCATTCCAGCCTGGGCAACTGCGCGCGGCTCTGTCTCAAAAAAAAAAAAAAAAAAGAAATTAGCCAGGCTTGGTGGCACATGCCTGTAATCTCAGCTACTGGGGAGGCTGAGGTAGGAGGATCGCCTGAGCCCCAGGAGTCCTGGCTGCAGTGAGTTATAATCACACCACAGCATTCCTACCTGGGTGACAGAGTGAGACCATGTCTCAAATATATATATATATATATATATATATATATATATTTTTTTTTTTTTCTGAGAAATACATCATTAAGCAATTTCATCATTGTGCGAACATCACGGACTGTACCTACCTAACGTTGATGGGGTAGCCGACTACACTCCTATAAGGCATGGCCTATTGATTTTAGGATTCAAACCTCTAGCGTGTTCCTGTACTGAAGTTTGTAGGTAACTGTAACACTTAATGTATTTGTATATCCAAACATAAAATGATACAGTAAAAATATGGCAGGGTCATCTATGAGAACAACACTGTTTGTGTGATGCACCACTGATTTAATCATCATCATGTGACACATGACTACTTTGCGAATGGGGGCTGCTCTGCTCTTGAAGGAACCAGGACTGGGAACACAGGCTGCTGTCTTCAAGACTTCTTTTCTTTTTTTTTGAGACAGAGTCTTGCTCTGTCGCCAGGCTGGAGTGCAGTGGCGCAATCTCGCTCACTGCAACCTGCGATTCCCTGGTTCAAGCGATTCTCCTTCCTCAGCCTCCCAAGTAGCTGAGATTATAGGCACACGCCACCATGCCCAGCTAATTTTTGTATTTTTAGTAGAGATGGGGTTTCACCATGTTGGCCAGGATGGTCTCGATCTCCTAACCTTGTGATCCACCTACCTCGACCTCCCAAAGTGCTGGGATTACAGGTGTGAGCCACCGTGCCCAGCCTGTCTTCAAGACTTCTGCAGTACTGGCGAAGGACATGGGTCAAGGGCAGGTGAAAACACCGCGGGGTTTTCCTGCCAGTCAGGGTGCCTTTTTCGCAATTCAGTTTTCATTTGGTTAGCACAAACCATGATTTTCCCAGCTGGGCTCAGTGGCTCACGCCTGTAATCCCAGCTCTTTGGGAGGCTGAGGAGGGAAGATCACCTGAGATCAGGAGTTTGAGACCAGTCTGGCCAACATGGTGAAACCCCATCTCTATTAAAAATACAAAAATTAGCCGAGTATGGTGGCGCACGCCTGTAATCCCAGATACTCAGGAGGCTGAGACAAGAGAATCACCTGAACCCAAGAGGTGGAGGTTGCAGTGAGCCGAGATCATGCCATTCCCCTCTGACTGAGATGCAACAAAGCAAGATTCTGTCTCAAAACAAAAACAAAAAAACCTTGATCCTCCAGTGTCAAAGGACAAAATTACAATTAATTACAACTAATTCAGTTAAATATCTCAGTTGGCTTTGTTTGTGATCATAGACTAGAATCAGGCAACAGTCATGAGGAAGACCAGAAAACAACTCAGTTTCAGTTTGGTGATGTAGAGCTTTAGCATGAGTGACTCCATTTTGATTTTTAGTCTTCTCTGTTGGGGCTCAGTGTAGAAACAGTCTAAAACAATGTCCTCCAGTCATTTTTACTTAACACTAGAGCGCAGATAAAGTCGATTCTGTCAGGTCTTTTTTTTTTTTTTTTGCCTGTTTTTTCAATGTTTCTGTGCAAGGTCGGGTGCCTGGAGCTCTCCACTCCACTATTCTCACTGACCTCTGGAGTATGAATGGGTGATTCATAGCCCTTGAGTAAACAAAACCAAAAACTCTCCCCCCTAATTATTCACCAAATATTTACTGGGCATCTGACAGTGAATAAAACAGGCACTGTCCGAGCCAGATGCAGTGGCTCATGCCTGTAATCCTAGCACTTTGGGAGGCCAAGTTGGGAGGATTACTTGAGCCCAGGAGTTCAAGACCAGCCTGAGCAACAGAGTGAGATCCCATCTCTACAAAAAAAATTTTTTTTAATTAGCTGGGTATGGTGGCACACACCTGTAGTTCCAGCAACACGAGAACCTGAGGCAGGAGGATCACTTGAGCCCAGGATGTTGAGGCTTCAGTGAGCCATGATTGCCCTACTGCACTCCAGCCTGTGCAACAGAGAGAGACCCTGTCTCAAAGAAAAACAAAACCCAGAATTCCAGGTTGTAGATTCCTGCACCATATTGACTCAGGATTTTTCTCAGCCACTTTGCCAACCAAGGACATCTACGGTGGGTGATGCTCCCACATACACACACACCCTGGAGGGCCTGCTACTGGAGGCACCCTGCCCACTCAGCCCTCCTGTGTTATAGCTTGTACCTGCAGTCAGTGGTTCCTGCGCTCTTGTCCTGCATCCAAGAAGAATGAGGAAACACTGTTAATTGAAGAGTGAGGATGGGAGGAGAAGAATTTGCTCTGAGCGAAACAACAGCTCTCAGCATAGAGACCTGAGTGTGGTGGGGGTGTGATTTCTCTCTCAGTGTGGCTGGGTCCGCGGCTTTTTATGGACTCACGCTGGGGAGTGTGTGCTGATTGGTTTGTGAGTATGCAAAAGAGGTTAAAGCAAAGACACCACTCCAAAGTGGACGCATCAGTATAGAAAACCGATTAGGCAAGTGTAGGTACATGTAAGACAGGTGAAGGCTGGGGATCAATCAGAAGAAAGCGTGCCAAACGGGAAGACAGGGTCTCAGTCCAGTGCCTGGATTTGACTTGTAGCTTGACTTTCAGGCTTTAAACTGTCTTTGTCTTAGAGATGGGGTTTCAACTGGGGACCCACCCCTATGTGCCTAGGCATTGGCCTCCTGCCACTATCAGTGTCAATCAAAAGCCTTCCCTGAGACTGCTGTAGCTGGGTTGGGCGCCCTCAGCCACTGCCTCTGTTGCTGCATTTCACCACTGGATTCTCCTTGTCTTCTTGTCTGGTTCTTCCTGAACTCTGAGCTCCTTGAGTGCAGGAGCTGTTTGCATTCATCCTGATGTCTCTGGCACAATTCTGGGAACGTTATGATGCTCAACTAGGGGGAAAAATAAGCCAGGAATCTCTTTTAATTCCATCTCCTATGCACCCAGCATACAGCCATGAAAGTGGCTTGAATGGATGTTTTTTTCACTGTCAGGTCAGATGATTGAGAAATATTTATGATGTGCCTAGCACGGTGAGAGACACGGGACACCGCAGGTGACAACACAGACCCCATCCCTGTGCTGCTGGAAGAGGAGGAAAGCTGTGTTAAGAAATCATGAAGGCCAGGCATGGTGGCTCATGCCTATAATCCTAGGACTTCAGGAGGTCGGCGGGTCATTTGAGGTCAGGAGTTCAACATCAGCCTGGCCAACATGTTGAGATACAAAATTTGACTGTCTCAACTAAAAATACAAACTTAGCCAGCCATAGTGGCGCACACCCGTAATTCCAGCTACTCACGAGGCTGAGGCAGGAGAATTGCTTAAACCCGGAAAGTGGATGTTGTAGCGCACTGAGATCACGCCACTGCACTCCAGCCCAGGCAACAAAGTGAGACCCTATCTCAAAAAAAAAAGTAAAGAAAAAATAATGAAGGCCAGGCATGGTGGCTCACGCTTGTAATCCCAGCACTTTGGGAGGACAAGGTAAGAGGATTGCTTGAGTTCAGGATTTCATGACCAGCCTGGACAACAAGTCCCCATCTCTATTTTTAAAAAGAAAGAAATCATGAAAGTGACTCACGCCTGTAATCCCAGCGCTTTGGGAGTCCAAGGTGGGTGGATCACAAGGTCTAGAGATCGAGACAATCCTGACCAACATGATGAAATTCCATCTCTACTAAAAATACAAAAAATAAGCAGGGCATGGTAGCAGGCACCAGTAATCCCAGCTACTCCGGAAGCTGAGGCGGGAGAATCACTCGAACTTGGGAGGCAGAAGTTACAGTGAGCCAAGAGATCATGCTACTGCACTCCAGCCTGGGCAAAAGAGCAAAACTCCATCTAAAAAACAGCCTTAGCGCACCTGCAACCAGGTGAAAACAAACAAAAAAATTTAAAAAGAGTTGGCCGGGTGCAGTGGCTCACACCTGTAATCTCAGCACTTTGGGAGGCTGAGGCAGGTGGATTACCTGAGGTCAGGAGTTCAAGACCAGCCTGACCAACATGTAGAAACCCCATCACTACTGAAAATACAAAATTAGTCAGATGTGGTGGTGCATCCCTGTAATCCCAGCTACTCAGGAGGCTGAGGCAGGATAATCACTTGAACCTGGGAGGCGAAGGTCGAAATGAGCCAAGATCACGCCATTGCACTCCAGCCTGGGCAGCAAGAGCGAAATTCTGTCTCCAAAAAAAAAAAAACTTTTTTTTTCTTTTCTTTTCTTCAACACACACTTTTTAAAGCATCTGTCTTAAGAAGCTATTAATACAAATGTCTGCTTGTGAAGTTTAAATTAAATAAAAGTGAGCTAGGAAAAGAAGAGCCAATTGAACATAAGGGAACCAGAAAAAAGAAAAGAACAAAGTCATGCCAAAAGGCAATAAAATAGAAAACAGAAAATAAAACAACAGAGCCAAACTGTGACACTTTGGAAAGGTCAGTAGCAATGATTACCTTCTAGCAAGACTGTTAAGAGACAAGGAGATAAATTTCACCAATTTCTGTTGTCAGGAGTGAAAGAAGGAACATCACTACAGACCCGACAGAGATTAAAAGGACAGTAAGGAAACATGAACAACTTTATACCAATACGTTTGACAACTTTGATGAAATGAGCAAATTCCTCAAAGATAAAGCATGCCAATTGGAATAAAGGAATAGTACAGGGCACTGTAGGAGAATTTAGCTAGGGGATTGTTCTAAGTCCAGAGGGTCTGGAAAGTTTTCCTAGACGTGATACTTTTAAACTGAGACCTGTAGGAGAAGTAGGATTTGCCCAGGTTGATAGAATTGTATTCCAGGCTGGGGAAATAGTGTGTGCAAAGGCCCTGAGGTTGGAATGAGCTTTCTGTGTCCAAAAAAAAAAAAAAAAAACTTCACTTTAATGACACTTTTTGGTGTTTGAGGACCACACGCCACATCCTTCCTGGGTCCAGACCTCCAAGCAGACCTGCTTAGCTTAAACAGAAAAGATAAATGCAAACCCAGTAGTGAGAGAAACATGGAAGTTTCTGGGCTATAAACAGGAGGCAGTTTATCCTGCGAACTATATCACAAACTATATCCAGAATTGATCTGGAACTAGTATTCCCTTTCAGGTGGCTGATCAAACTTCTGAGACTTTTTCCTCCATGTAACTTTACCTTATGAGTACTCACTACCCACTAGGCATTGCATTTTATACTACAAGTTCTTTGACTCTAATCGCCACTATTTTTTTTTTTTTTGAGACAGAGTCTTGCTCTGTTGCCCAGGCTGGAGTGCAGTGGTGCAATCTCAGCTCACTGCCACCTCCATCTCCCAGGTTCAAGCTATTCTTCTGCCTCAGCCTTCCGAATAGCTGGGATTACAGGCATCCGCCACCATGCCCAGCTAATTTTTGCATTTTTAGTAGAGATGGGGTTTCACCATGCTGGCCAGGATGGTCTCGATCTCCTGATCTCATGATCCACTTGCCTCAGGCTCCCAAAGTACGGGGATTACAGGTGTGAACCACCACATCCACCCTTTTTTTTTTGAGATGGAGTTTTGCTCTTGTTGCCCAGGCTGGAGTGCGATGGTGCAATCTCAGCTCACCACAACCTCTGCCTCCTGGGTTCAAGTGATTCTCCTGCCTCAACCTCCCAAGTAGCTGGGATTACAG
Organism: Cacajao melanocephalus; assembly: GCA_963573385.1. Taxonomy (NCBI): domain Eukaryota; kingdom Metazoa; phylum Chordata; class Mammalia; order Primates; family Pitheciidae; genus Cacajao; species Cacajao melanocephalus. The sequence continues at coordinate 8,568 of CAUYLG010023416.1, read as the reverse complement.
GCATGTGCTACCACGCCCGGCTAATTTTTTTGTATTTAGTAGAGACAGGGTTTCACCATGTTAGGCTGGTCTCAAACTCCTGACCTCAGGTGATCCACCTGCCTCGGCCTCCCAAAGTGCTGGGATTACAGGCGTGAGCCACTGCTCTCTGCCTAATGTCTACTACTCTTAGCCCCACTCTGCAGAGCAGTATACTGAGACCTCAAAGAAGGCAAGCCATGCCTGAGGTCACAGAGGCCAAGCCCTACCTACCATACCCTCTCACTCCTGCCCACATTTGTTTAAATGTTGGTGCTGATTAGGCTGTGGTTTGTGTCTTGAGCGTGGGTTTCACAAACGCCCCACTGCTGTCACCCTGTCTCATTCCCAGGAGTTCTTTTAGGAGAGAGAAAAGGCTGGCCGTGGTAGCTCACGCTTGTAATCCCAGCACTTTGGGAGGCCAAGCCATGCGGATCATGAGGTCAAGAGATCGAGACCATCCTGACTAACATGGTGAAACCCCGTCTTTACTAAAAATACAAAAATTAACTGGGCGTGATGGCATATGCCTGTAGTCCTGGCTACTTGGGAAGCTGAGGCAGGAGAATGGCTTGAACCCAGAGGCAGAGGTTGCAGTGAGCTGAGATGGAGCCACTACACTCCAGCCTGGTAACAGAATGAGACTCTGTCTCAAAAAAAAAAAAAAAAAAAAAAAAAAAAAAAGGAGAAAAAAGCGTGAAAACCTCCTAACCATCTCATCCATTTTTTTCCCCCTCTAATCTGAAGAACCACAGTCAGAGAGGTTGCGCGGGTCTGATGTGCGTTTGGGGAAGGGGTGGGGAGAGGAGAGAGTCCCTTTCACTGCCCGAGCCTGTGTGTGCAACTTCCTGCCAGTGAGGAAACTCAGCTCGAGAATCAGCCCTGGTTCTCCTTTCCCCGATCTGGCCTCACAGGAGGAGTTGGCAGGGAGCCTTGGGCCCCTCTGGCCTCAGCCGGATTTCCCAGCCAAACGCCGGGGAGAGATGCCCTGGACCATCTTGCTCTTTGCAGCTGGTGAGTCTGAAGCCCCCCTTTCAGCTCCCCCACACCTCTCCCCCATCCCCTGTCCACCTTGTTGCTCCGGGGGCAGAAACCAGTGCAGGGACTGTCATTCCCAGGGCATCGAGGAGGCTGAGTCCTGGGCAGATGGGTTTGCCCATGAGCCTTGGAAACTCTCCGGCAGTGTTGCTTTTTTCTTTTTAGGCTCCTCATTACCCCCAAGTTGAGGAGTATCAGAAATTCCACCCCTCTGGAGTCAGCTGTGCCCACATGCCATGACTCAGCCCCGGTTGGTCTCTGAAGGCTCCTTGAGGGCTGGGGCAGCAGGAGGGTCTACCTAGGGGGATTTCAGTGTGGCGGGGGTGGGTAGGGGTTGGAGGCTGGACAAGGGAAGGCTTGTGTAGACCTCACCTGGCCAGACACTCCGCTCAGAAGCCTGTGAGCAGTCGGGCAAGAGACGGGTTCCTAGGAGACTTCATCCTGCAGGAAGCCAAGCTCCAGCATCCATATTCCTCACCCCAGCCTGGGAAAGGAGATAAAAGTCCTCTGCCCTTCCTTCTCCTGCCCTCCCGCTCCCTCACCCCCTCCCTCCTGCCATGGTGGCCTCCTCGCTGCTCCATTTTTTATATTTATTTTTATTTTTTAATAGAGATGGGGTCTCACTCTGTTGCCCAGGCTAGTCTCAAACTCCTGGGCTCAAGCAGTCCTCCTGTCTTAGCCTCCCAATGTGCTGGGATTACAGGCGTGAGCCACTGCATCCAGCCTAGGCTGCTCCTTAAACACCCTCCTCGGGCCAGGTGCAGTGGCTCATGCTTGTAATCCCAGCACTTTGGGAGGCCAGGGCGGGTGGATCACAAGGTCAAAAGATCGAGACCATCCAGGCCAACATGGTGAAACCCCATCTCTACTAAAAAATACAAAAATTAGCTGGATGTGGTGGCATATGCCTATAGTCCCAGCTACCGGGAGGCTGAGGCAGGAGAATCTCTTGAACCCAGGAGGCAGACGTTTCAGTGAGCCAAGGTCGCATCATTGCACTCCAGCCTGGCAACAGAGTGAGACTCCGTCTGAAAAATACACCCATGCCCCTTCTATCCCCTGGACCTTTGCCTATGCTGTCCCCTCTACTGGAATGCCCTTCCCCAGCTCTCCAAATGGGTCCTTCCTCACCACTCAGGACTCAGCTTGTGGGAGGCAAAGGTGGGAGGATCGCTTGAGGTGAAGAGTCTGGGCAACATGGTGAGATCTCATCTCTACAGAAAATAAGCAAAATTAGCTAGCCAGGTTCACCAGCCTGACCAACATGGTGAAACCCTCTCTACTAAAAATACAAAAAGTAGCCAGGCATGGTGGCACATAGTCCCAGGTACTCGGGAGGCTGAGGCCACTGCACTCCAGCCTGGGTGACAAAGCAAGAAGCCATCTCTAAATAAATAAGTAAATAAGAGTGTAGTCATATTGTTGTGTAATAACCATTGCTATTATTGAAAATTTATGGCCAGGCATGGTAGCTCACCCTTTAATCCCAGCAAGTTGGGAGGCCAATGTGGGTGGATCACCTGAGGTCAGGAGTTTGAGACCAGCTTGGCCAAAATGGTGAAACACCATCTCTACTAAAAATATAAAAATTGGGGTCAGGCATGGTAGCTCACACCTGTAATCCCAGCACTTTGGGAGGCCAAGGCAGGTGGATTGTTTGAGGTTAGGAGTTCGAGACCAGCCTGACCAACATGGTGAAACCCTGTCTCTACTAAAAATACAAAAATTAGCCAGGCATGGTGGCTAGTGCCTGTAATCCCAGCTGCTCAGGAAACTGAGGCAGGAGAATCACTTGAACCTGGGAGACGGAGGTTGCAGTGAGCCGACATTGCACCTCTGTACTCCAGCCTGGGTGACAGAGACTTTGTCTCAAAAAAAATTTTATATATATATGTGTGTGTGTGTGTGTATATATATATGTATGTGTATATATATATGTATGTATATGTGTGTATATATATGTGTGTATGTACATATATATGTATGTATATGTGTATTTGTATGTGTGTGTATATATATGTATATACGTGCGTGTGTGTGTATATATGTATATGTATATATGTATGTGTATGTGTGTGTGTATATATATGTATGTATATATGTATGTGTATGTGTGTGTGTATATATATGTATGTATATATGTATGTGTATGTGTGTGTGTGTGTGTATATATATATGTATGTATGTGTGTGTGTGTGTGTGTGTGTGTATAAATTGGCTGGGTGCGTTGGCACATGCCTGTATTCCCAACTACTTGGGAGGCTGGAGAATCACTTGAACCCATGAAGTGGAGGTTGCAGTGAGCCAAGATCATGCCACTGCATTCCATCCTGGGCACCAAAGTGACACTCTAACTCAAAAAAAAAGCAAATTGATTCAACAGCAGGGAGCCCTCACCGTGTGCCAGGCAGTGTAGGGCAGGGTCACTAGCCTCCCAACAGGCAGAAGACACAAGGCCTAGAGATGGTGATCTGCCTAGAGATGGTGATCTGCTTGCCCGAGGCCGCACAGCGAGGTCAGCCTCACTCTCATCACACATCCACCCACCTCCTCACCCTCTGCACCGCAGGCTCCTTGGCGATCCCACCACCGTCCATCCGGCTGGTGCCCCCGCACCCAAGCAGCCAAGAGGACCCCATCCACATTGCATGCGTGGCCCCCGGGGACTTCCCGGGAGCGAATTTCACGCTGTATCGAGCGGGGCAGGTGGTCCAGCTCCTGCAGGCCCCCGCGAACCAGCGCGGAGTGACGTTCAACTTGAGTGGCGGCAGCAGTGAGGCTCCAAGGGGACCCTTCCACTGCCAGTATGGGGTGATAGGCGAGCACAACCAGCCCCAGCTGTCAGACCTCAGCAAGTCCGTGAACATCTCCTTCCCAGGTAAGGCCCTCCTGTGGGATTTCACTGCCAGGAGCTTCATTTCCTCACGCGGACGTCTTGTATGTACTGTTTGCTCAGAGGCCTTCCTAAAAAGAGCCAGGCTTATACCCTGCCAGGACTTACTCGTCTTTCCTTTTCCATATTCTCAGCCAGCCCAAAAGTGGATTTGTTGTTTCACTGAGCTGAAGTCAGTTCACAAGGCTGACTTCAGGTATGGCTAGATCCAGGTGCTGAAAGCTGTCAAGAACCATTCGCCCCATCTCCACTCCACATTCTTCTCTAACTTATTGTCAGTCAGTCCGTCTCCCTCGTGGTAGCAAAATTGGTGCTGTGATTCTTCCCATTTTGCAGATAAAGACACTGAGGCACAGGAGGTACACCTTGTACACAGGTAAAAGGTAGCCAATCTGGAATGCCATTGCCTTCCAAAAACCACGAACTGTACCTCCATGATACACATTACTTCCCCTCTTGGCCACATATTTTTTTATTGTTTTTTTTAATGAGACAAGGTTGTCCAGACTAGAGGACAATGGCACAATCATAGCTCACTGCATCCTCAAATTCCTGGCCTCAATCGATCCTCCCACCTCAGCCTCCTGAGTAGCTGGGACTGTAGGTGTGCACCGTCATGTCCAGGTGATTTAAAAAATTATTTTAGAGACGGGCGGATCACCTGAGGTCAGGAGTTCGAGACCAGCCTGGCCAACATGGTGAAACCCCGTCTCTACTAAAAAGACAAAAATTAGCCAGGCGTGGTGGCGTGCATGTGTAATCCCAGCTACTGGGGAGGCTGAGGCAGGAGGATCGTTTCAACCCAGGAGGCGAAGATTACAGTGAGCCAAGATGGTGCCTTTCCACTCCAGCCTGGGCAACAGAGCAAGACTCTTATCTTAAAGAAAAAAGGCCTGGCACAGTGGCTCACGACTGTAATCACAGCACTTTGGGAGACCAAGGTAGGCGGATCACAAGGTCAAGAGATGGAGACCATCCTGGCCAACATGGTGAAACCCCATCTCTACTAAAGAAATACAAAAATTAGCTGGGCGTGGTAGCGCGCACCTGTAGTCCCAGCTACTCGGGAGGCTGAGGCAGGAGAATTGCTTGAACCGGGGAGGTGGAGGTTGCACTGAGCCTCGATCATGCCACTGCACTCCAGCCTGGTGCCTGGCAACAGGGCAAGACTCTGTCTCAAAAAAAAAAGATGTTGCCCAGGCGAGTCCTAAACTCAGCCTCAAGTGATCCTCCCACCTTGGCCTCCAGAGTGGCTGGGATTACAGACTAGAGCCACCATGCCCAGCACCAGCCACATAAGATATTCGAGCAATTACTATGCACCAGGCACTGTCCTTGGGCCTGCCTTCCTGCAGCTGACATTCCAGGTGAGTGAGGACAGATGATAAACATGAAATCCAATATATATTCAACCTGCCAGCAGGGCACCAGATGAAATCCACCTGGGTGAGGATGTCATTTGAAGTAGAGTAGGGCAACTGGCCCCGTGTTGTTACGGTCAGCACTCTGGACTCTGAAGTATAATAGAGCAATCAGGGAAGCCCTCGCTGAAGAGGTGGCATTTGAGCAAAGAACTGAATGATGAGTAGGAGCCAACCACGTGGATATCCAGGGTGTGTGCTGCAGGCAGAGGATACAGGCTGTGCAAAGGTCCTGAGGCTAGAGCTTCCCTGGTGTGTCTGAGGAGCCCAGTATGGCTATAGAATGGCGAACAAGGGGGAAAATGGGGAGAGGTGGGCCAGGGAGGCCACCGGGAGGATCGAGGGGGCCTTGTGGACCACAGCAAGGTTTAGCTTTTCATTGAGTGAGATGGGAGCCTTGGCAGGGCTGAAGTCCTCTTCTGGTCTTTAAGTGAGGAGGCTGGACATGGGTTATGGGTCAAGAATTAGAAGGGAGGAGCCCTCGGTGGCCTTCTGTATCACCATCAGTCACAGCTTTCCTGGCCAGGTGTACAGTGGCTCACGCCTGTAAGCCCAGGACTTTGGGAGGCTGAGGAGGGAGGATTGCTTGAGCCAAGGAATTCAAGATTAGCCTAGGGAACATAGTGAGACCCTGTCTCCAAGAAAAAAAAAATTACTTATTTTATTTTATTTTATTTTATTTAGAGACGGAGTCTGGCTCTGTTGTCCAGGCTGGAGTGCAGTGGCATGATCTCAGCTCACGTAGCCTCTGCCCACTGGATTCAAGCAATTCTCCTGCCTCAGCCTCCCGAGTCACTGGGATTACAGGCCTACACTGCCATGCCTGGCTAATTTTGTATTTTTGGTACAGATGGGGTTTCAGCATGTTGGTCAGGCTGGTCTCAAACTCTTGACCTCAAGTGAGCCACCTGCCTCGGTCTCCCAAAGTGCTGGAATTACAGGTGTGAGCCACAGCACCTGGCCCATTTTAATTTTTTTTTTAGATGAGGATCTTGCTCTGTTGACCAGGCTAGAGTGCAGTGGTGCAATCACAGCTCACTGTAGCCTCCACTTCCTGGGTTCCATCAATCCTCCCCTCTCAGCCTCCCTAATAGCTGAGACTACAGCCATGCACAACCATGCCTGGCTAATATTTCTATTTTTTATAAAGACAGGGTCTCACTATGTTGTCCAGGTTGGTCTAGAACTCGGCTCAAGTGATCCAGCCATTCAGCTTCCCAGAGTACTGGAATTACAGGCATGAGCCACCACACCTGGCTCTCCACCAATTTTTTTTTTTGAGACTGAATCGCTCTGTTGTTCAGGATGGAGTGCAGTGGTTCGATCTTGGCTCACTGCAATCTCCACCTCCAGGGTTCAAGTGATTCTCCTGCCTCAGCCTCCTGAGTAGCTGGGATTACAGGCATCCACCACCATGCCCAGCTAATTTTTGTATTTTAATAGAGATGGGGTTTCACCATGTTGGCCAGGCTGGTCTGAAACTCCTGACCTCAGGTGATCTGCTCACCTTAGCCTCCCAAACTACTGGAATTTCAGGCATGAGCCACTACGCCTGACTCCTTCACATTTTTTTTTAATTAGAAGGATTTCGTGGCATGTGCCAGTAGGCTGAGGCAGAAGGATCACTTCGGCCGGGGAGGTAGAGGATGTAGTGAGCCATGATCTAACCACTGCACTCCAGCCTGGGTGACAGAGCGAGACCCTGTATGTAAAAAAAAATTTTTTTGGAGTGCAGTGGCACAATCTTGGCTCACTGCAACCTCCACCTCTGAAGCTTAAAGGATTTTCCTGCCTCAGCCTCGTGAGTCGCTGAGACTACAGGTACAGGCCACCATGCTTGGCTAATTTTTTTTTATGGCTCTTTTCAGTTTATTGCATGAAGGAGTTACACTAGTTCAAGTTAAAAGTGGACCCCAAATGGTTACATTATACAAACTATGAGGTTTTTAAACTTGGGACAAGGGACGGAAGGGAAATTCTACTCATTGCAAGAAAATCCTCACTTAAGCTTCAGTGAGCCACAAGCACTTAAAACCCATGAACCTTCAGCTGATCGTCCTTAGCCAGTCCAATCTCTATGAGGAACTGGCATATGTTCTTGTGTTGGTCACCCTGTAGCTGAATCACTTCTCCATATTCTGGATGCTCAATTACAGTACCATTGCAGGCAAACTTAAACGCCTTCACTAGTTTCTTTTTATCGTAATCATCAGCGATCCCTTGGATAGTAGTAAGGGTCTTCCTGCCGTTTTTCTGTTGACTTCTTATATGGATATAATCGTCAGTGCCAGCAGGAAGCAGGTCATCACCCTTATCTGCATCAGCAAAGGGGTCGAAAGAGTGGAGTTTCTGCACAGTGGACATACAATACGATTCCTTTTCCTCAGTGGGAACGGCCTGCGGAAGGCGGTGGCGGGAGAAGGCAGGCAGTGGGGACGGAACGTCGGGAAGCGAGGGGGCTCAAGGGGTAGGCTGCTGAGTCCTTGGCGGTGGCTCAGTGACTGGGGCTAATTTTGTTTTTTTTTTTTGAGATGGAGTCTTGCTCTGTCACCAGTCAGTGGTGCAATCTCAGCTCACTGCAACCTTCGACTCCCTGATTCAAGCGGTTCTCCTGCCTCAGCCTCTTGTAGCGGGAATTAGAGGCACGCGCCACCACGCCCAGCTAAATTTTGTATTTTTAGTAGAGACGGGATTTCACCACGTTGGCCAGGACAGTCTCGAACTCCTGACCTCGTAATCTGCCCGCTTTAGCCTCCCAAAGTGCTAGGATTACAGGCGTAAGCCACCATGCTCAGCCCCTAATTTTTGTATTTTTAGTAGAGATGGGGTTTCATCATGTGTGCCAGGCTGGTCTTGAACTCCTGACCTCAAGTGATCCACCCACCTTGGCTTCCCAAAGTGCTGGGATTACAGGCGTGAGCTGCCATGCCTGGCCAAAAAAAATTTTTTTTTCTTTTCTTTTTTCTTTTTCTTTTTTTTTTTTTTTTTAAAAGACGGGGTTTCACCATATTGGTCAGGCTGATCTTAAACTCCCGACCTCAGGTGATCCGCCCGCCTTGGCCTCCAAAGTGCTTGGATTACAGGCGTGAGCCACCACACCCGGCCCCAAAATTTTTTTTAAAAAGAAATTACTCCGGCCGGGGGTGGTGGCCCACGCCTGTAATCCCAGCACTTTGGGAGGCTGAGGCAGGCAGATCA
>CAUYLG010023414.1:0-20118 GCA_963573385.1 Cacajao melanocephalus | reverse complement strand
CAAAGAACTAAAACAGATTTACAAGAAAAAAACAAACAAGCCCATTCAAAAGTGGGTGAAGGATATGAACAGACACTTTACAAAAGAAGACATACATGAGGCCAACAAACATATGAAAAAATGCTCATCATCGCTGGTCATGAGAGAAATACAAATCAAAACCACATTGAGATACCATCTTACGCCAGTTAGAATGGTGATCATTAAAAAAATCTGGAGACAACAGGTGCTGGAGAGGATGTGGAGAAATAGGAACGCTTTTACACTGTTGGTGGGAGTGTAAATTAGTTCAACCATTGTGGAAGACAGTGTGGCGATTCCTCAAGGACCTGGAAATAGAAATTCCATTTGACCCAGCAATCCCATTATGGGTATATATCCAAAGGATTATAAATTGTTCTACTATAAGGACACATGCACACGTATGTTCATTGCAGCACAGTTTACAATAGCAAAGATCTGGAACCAACCCAAATGCGCATCGAAGATAGACTGGACAGGGAAAATGTGGCACATATACACCATGGAATATTATGCAGCCATCAAAAATGATGAATTCATGTCCTTTGTAGGGACATGGATGAACCTGGAAACCATCATTCTCAGCAAACTGACACAAGAACACAAAATCAAACACCACATGTTCTCACTCATAGGCGGGTGTTGAACAATAAGAACACACGGACACAGGGAGGGGAGCACTACACACTGGGGTCTGTTGGGGGGAAATAGGGGAGGGACAGCAGGGGGTGGGGAGTTGGGGAGAAATAGCATGGGGAGAAATGCCAGATATAGGTGAAGGGGAGGAAAGCAGCAAATCACACTGCCACGTGTGTACCTATGCAACAATCTTGCATGTTCTTCACATGTACCCCAAAACCTAAAATGCAATAAAAAAAAATAGAAGGGAAATTGCCAAAAAAAAAATTTAATATATGTTGTGGATAATCATCTAACCAATGTAAAGTTAGATCATTACTTTATACAATATACCAGAATAGATTCCATATGAACTAAGGGATTAATTATAAAAATGAAATCATAAAATTATCAAAAGAATTTGGGTTTTGATATTTATACATCCTTAAGAAGGCAGATGGCCTTCCTAAGAAAACCAGAGAATATAACAGAAAAAAATTAATAGAAATGATTACAAAGGTTCTATTGGTGATGATGATGATGATGATGAGAAATACAGTTAAAGAAAAATTACAATCTTATCTTTATCTTTAATGTGCAGATACGTCTTTTTTTTTTTTTTGAGACAGAGTTTCACTCTTGTTGCCCAGGCTGGTGTCCAATGGCCCGATCTCTGCTCACTGCAACCTCCACCTCCTGGGCTCAAGCGATTCTCCTGTCTCAGCTTCCTGAGTAGCTGGAATTACACGCATGCATCACCATGCCTGGCTAATTTTGTATTTTTAGTAGAGATGGGATTTCCTCATGTTGGTCAGGCTGGTCTCAAACTCCCGACCTCAGGTGATCTGGTTCGCCTCAGCCTCCCAAAGTGCTGGGATTACAGGCGTGAGCCACCGCGCCTGGCTTAATATGCAGATAAGTCTCATTTCTAAAAGAACACATACTGAACAGCTGAAAAAAATTGTCATGTAGAGAGAGGAAGGAAAAATATTCACTTCTTACTTTGCACATTTTTAAAAAAGAAGAGAATGTGGTGAGATTACGGCAATTTTTACCCTTTTACCTCTTGTATTTTCCAGGTTTTATTTTTTTGAATAATAAACACTTGCTACTTTGTTTATCAGGCAAAAACTGTATGCTTTTAAAAGTAACTTTAAGGCCTTATAGTAAGCTAAAGGCTAACGTAGCTGTAAGAAATATTTTTTCTTTTTTCTTTTTTTTTTTTTTTTTGAAACGGAGTCTCACCCTATCGTCCAGACTGGAGTGTAATGGCGCGATTTTGGCTCACTGCAACCTCTGCCTCCCAGGATCAAACGATTCTCCTGCCTCAGCCTCCTGAGTAGTTGGGGTTACAGGCGCTTGCTGCCATGCCTGACTAATTTCTTTGTATTTTTAGTAAAGATAGGGTTTCACCATCTTGGCCAGGCTGGTCTCGAACTCCTGACCTCGTGATCCGCCCACCTCAGCCTTGCAAAGTGCTGGGATTACAGGCGTGAGGCACCATGCTTGGCCCAAAAGAAACACTTTTAAACATTAATTTTAAAAAGGCAATCATCTCAAATTAAAAATAAGCAAAGGACATGACTATGAAAATGCAGTTCATAAAAGAAGTAAAACTGGCCTATGGGCATAATAAAATATACTTCACTAGTAATCAAAGCAATACAAATTAAAATAATCATGAGATATCACAGTGGTTTGTGAAACTGGTAAAGATTAAAGAGAAAGAGAAATAATATTCAGAGCTGGTAGAGGTTTGAGGAAACCTGCTTGCAAGTAGTGCTAGTGGGAATATAAATTGGTACAACAGGGAAGTTTGACAAATACATCAAGTCTTAAAATGTGCTATCTTTCGACTCCAAAATTTTGTCTTTAACAATTTTTACTAAGAAAATAAATAAACACACAAAGACTATCCAAGTGTTATTTGTAATAGTGAAAACTGGATAAGAGAGAGGTTAGCCTGGGTATGGTGGCTCATGCCTGTAACCTCAGGACTTTGGGAGGTCAAGGTGGGAAGATCACTTGAGGCCAGGAGTTCGAGACCAGACCGTACAAGAAAATGAGACCCTGTCTCTGTAAAAATAAATAAGCGGAGCATGGTGGTGTGGGCCTGTAGTCCCAGCTACTAGGGAAGCTGAGGCAGGAGGACCTCTTGAGCCTGGGAGTTTGAGCCTGTAGCAAGCTGTGATTGCACCACTGCACTCCAGCCTGGGTGATAGAGGAAGACCATGTCTCTGAAAAAATAAAATAAAATAAAAAATAGGGGAGAGTTTAAGTAAACAGTGACACAGCTACAGAAATAGAATACAATATAGTCCTTAAATAATTATGTAGAATTATATTTATGCAACTGGAAATATATTCACAAAAGAGTGTGAAATACTGGTTATTAAACAGAATTTATAACAATCTGTATGTGTGTGCATGTGTGTGTGGGTTGTATGTGTGTGTGTGTACAAAAGCAGAGAAAAAACTCTGGAAAGGAATGTCTTCCTCCTGCCCCACTCAATTTTTAAGGGAGCTCTTTCTAGATGGTGTACAGGTGATCTTGGAGTGTTTTTTTTTCTTTGTAATTCCTTTATTTGATTAACAAGTTTTGGCCAGGCGTGGTGGCTCATGCCTGTACTCCCAGCACTTTGGGAGGCTGAGGCGGTTGGATCACCTGAGGTTGGGAGTTCGAGACCAGCCTGACCAACATGGAGAAACCCCGTCTCTACTAAAAATATTTTAAAAAATTAGCTGAGCATGGTGGCGGACGCCTGTAAGCCCAGCTACTTAGGAGGCTGAAGCAGAAGAATCGCTTGAACCCGGGAGGCGGAGGTTGTGGTGAGCTGAGATCGGGCCACTGCACTCTAGCCTGGGTAACAAGAGTGAAACTCCACCTCAAAAAGAAAAAAAGGTTTTAGTAAGCATACATTAGTTTATACTCAGAAAAAAATAGTGCTTAAAAAAAAACCACCATCCTAGAAGCACATCATATCCTCTGGGGCATCCCAGATTCTACCCTGTTTGCCACACATGTGAAGAATTGTGGGTTCTGCTTCAGACAGACCTGTGATAGAATCCAAGCTCCAACTCATGAGATGGATGACTTTGGTTAAGGCTTAATTTCTCTAATGTTCAATTTACTTATCTGTGGTTTAGGGACATGAAAACTATTTCAGAAGGTTATTAGAGGAGTCGATGAGGTGCTGAAAACATATGGGCTGCCCTTAACTACTGTGAGGCCTAGGGAAGTATACAAATGATAGTCCTCATCTCATATGTTAAATGCAATATACTATTACTCTTCATAGGTATATCTTCATATCTAAGTAATCTTCATAGTGACAAAATTGAAAATTTTGGGTAAAGCTATGTTTTTTATGTACTTGAAAGATGGCAAAATATCGACAGCTATGGAATTAAATTATTGCACATGTGCAGATGTCCTGATGATTAGTCATGTTCATAGGACTAGTAAAATAAAAATGCTAATTAGTAAGTAATTAGACATTATTCTCTAAAATTTATTTTCATGCCTTCACTTCATGCTTATTTCTACACATGGTTACTACCTCATTTTGTTGCTATAACAAAGAATTTTACCTAATTTATGTTCTATTGAGAGTAAATATCTGAAATTTAATATGTTTAATATTTGGAAATATTAAAATTTCAAATTGTTTTTATTTATATCTTAAAAAGTTATTTTTCTCCTAAGATATTTTAAAGTATAATTAAATTAAAGGCAAATACAAATCATAACAAATGACTAACAATTAAACAAAATTTTCAACTTTTGTTTTAGATTTGGGATACAACTGCAGGTTTGTCACAGGGGTATATTGCATGATGTGGAGGTTTAAGGTGGTTCCATCACCCAGGCAGTGAGCGTGGTACCCAATAGTTTTTCACCCCTTGCTCTCCTCCTTCCCTCCCACTTCTAGTGGTTACCACTGTCTATTGCTGCCATCTTTCTGTCCATGAGTACCCAATGTTTAGCTCTCACTTATAAGTGAGAACATATAATATTTGCTTTTCTGTTCCTGAGTTAATTTGCTTAGGATAATAGCCTCCAGCTACATCAATATTGCTGTGAAAGACATGATTTTGTTCTTCTTTATGGCTGAGTAGTATTTCATGGGATAGTATATATGTATCACATTTCCCCTATCCAATCCACCATTGATAGGCACCTGGGTTGATTCCATGTCTTTGCCATTGTGGGTGGTACTATGATGAACTTACAACTGCATGTGTATTTTTGGTAGAATGATTCACTTTCTTTTGGATATATACCCAGGAATGAGATTGCTGAGTTGAATGGTAGTTCTAAGTTCTTTGAGAAATCTCCAAACTGCTTTCCACAGTGGCTGAACGAATTCATATTCCTACCAACAGTGTTCAAGTGTTCCCTTTTCTTCAAAGCCTCACCAGCATTTGATGTTTTTTGGCTTTTTAATAATAGCCATTCTGACTGTTGTGGGACGGTATCTCATTATGGTTTTCATTTGCATTTCTCTGATGATTAGTGATGTTGAACACTTTTTTATATGTTTGTTGGCTGCTTGTATGTCTTCTTTTGAGAAGTATCTGTTCATAAAATGACTAACATTTAAAAAACTGTATTTAAATATGGCTGGATTTTGAATTTTTTAATAAATGTAACAAAATCATATTAAATACTTTTATTAAAAATGACATCATTTGCAGTTCCAGTGCTAAATGTCTATCAAGCTGCTAGCATAGAGAATTGGTATCACACTTTGATCAGAGGATCTAAAAACTTTTGGTTTCATCATTCCTTTAAACTACAAAAAGTATTGAGAACTGCAAACAACCTTTGTTGACATGGAACACTTTATCAATATTTACATCTTAGAATTCATACTGAGAAATTCTTAAAACACAGAATACATTAATATAGACACCCTTAGCTCTCAGAGCAAGAATGGCATAACGTGTCTTATAGCCTCCAGAAAACTCCACTGTACACTTGTGAAAGCATGAGAAAGAAAAAGGAAAATAGTGTTTTAAGAGAAAAACAGTTTGATCTCACAGACCCTAAAAGGCTCTGGAGACTTGGGGAGTCCCTAGAACCACCAACTTAGAACCACATGCTACACATTTAAGAACAATATAAATTGTTTAATACTGCAACATGACCTTTGTCTTTATGTTCCACAGTTGCAAATACTGTGCTAATCTGTGAATACTTTTGAATCCACCAAATGGAATCTGAAAAGAAGCAAGAAAATGGGCACTCACCACTACTACTAAATGATACTTCATTATGCAAGAATCTACTGCATTAGAGCTATCTAACAGATGGCTCTGACAAGTTAATTTGTCTTTTCTCTTACGTAAGCACTTCCTCCACTTTCCCTGGGGACCCTGACTGGTGTCAGTTCCCAGAGCTGTGCCAGCTCTCATCCTCACATTCCAAATGCTATTTTCTGGGTCTTTACATCCCCAGCCAGTAACTTTCCAGTATCTTCATCTTCTAATTTGAAATTCAGTTCTATTCAGGAGTTCCCCCTTCCTCAGGGTTTTCTACCTCCGCCTCTTTCTAGTGCCTATCCTAAACTCCCTGGAGGCTTATGGAAAATCCCAGTGAAGCCACCAAAGGAGAAAAATGGGTCCACTCTTGTCTCCTGTCACAGCCCCCACCCCACCCCAGGTCATCTGGGCCAGCCTTGTTCTTGGTACACATAGCCCATGGTGCTTGCTCCTAAAGATGGTCAGAGCCCATCTTCATATGAGTGTCCATTCTGCTCCCACTCAGTACCGTAGAGCTGAGGATGCCTCCAAGACTGCAGCTATAACTTTCTCCTATCACTGACATGGGTCTTGTAACCCAGATCTTCTGCTGCTCGACCATTCACTTTGACCTGGGCAATCCTGGAGCAGACCTGCTCCTCTCCTTCTCTCTGACTTACCTGCAAAATCTTCTGGAGCATTTGGAAACATGGGGGCAATTTCTGGCCCTCTGGTGGTTAGATCTTCCATGCCATTTTCCTGTTGGCCTTTCCCAAACAGACATCAAATCTCCACATGAAGAACAGGACATGTGTTCTCTCTGCCTTGGATCTGTCATGTATGATGAGGCATCCAGTCGCCCTTCCCCAGGATGAATTTCAGGGTGTAGAAGCACAGTACAGGGACTTCATGCTAGATTTTATAATTTTCCTTGACTACAAACTCTTCCCTGTCTCTGGCTCAGAGCTCTTTTTTTAAAAATATATATTTTATTGCACTTTAGGTTCTGGGGACGTGCAAAACATGCAGGTTTGTTGCATAGGTACACACATGGCAATGTGGTTTGCTGCCTCCATCCCACCGTCACCTCTATCTGGCATTTCTCCCCATGTTATCCCTCCCCAACCACCCTGCCCCACGCTGTCCCTCCCCTATTTGCCCCCAACAGACCCCAGTGTGTGATGCTCCCCTCCCTGTGTCCATGTGTTCTCATTGTTCATCACCCACCTATGAGTGAGAACATGCGGTGTTTGATTTTCTGTTCTTGTGTCAGTTTGCTGAGAATGATGGTTTCCAGGTTCATCCATGTCCCTACAAAGACACGAACTCATCATTTTTTATGGCTGCATAGTATTCCATGAGGTATATGTGCCACATTTTCCGTGTCCAGTCTATCATCGATGGGCATTTGGGTTGGTTCCAGGTCTTTGCTATTGTAAACAGTGCTGTAATGAACATTCGTGTGCATGCATCCTTATAGTAGAATGATTTATAATCCTTTGGATATATACCCAGTAGAGGAATTGCTGGGTCAAATGGAATTTCTATTTCTAGGTCCTTGAGGAATCACCACACTGTCTTCCACAATGGTTGAACTAATTTACACTCCAAATGTCCAGGTAAGATACCAGTGACAACACTCATGCTGTTAAAAACCTTTTAGTCTTTCTGTCCATAAATACTTTCTTATTGTTTTTTGTTGTTGTTGTTGTTGTTGTTAATAAGCCTCAGCCTGAAGACATATTGCTCAAGCATCTTTTAATTTTATTACCAAGAGTCCCTTTGAATCAATCCCTTCTAGGGCTTCTTCCAAATGCTCTTAATTCACATTCACTCAGGCAGAGTAATTGAGCTCTCATTTTGTTTTATCATACACTGAAGAGCCTGAATTTTTGTTCCAATAGTAGGCTATCAAACCATTTTGATAAAGCAGGCAATTCAACATGAGAGAGAAATTAGACAATTCTCTTTTATGCGAGGGAACTTGTGAGTCTAAGTAGCAGCGTTGTTATCTCTCTCATTCTCTCATACCCAGAAAACAGCCAGAGAATTTAGACTCAAATTTCAAACTTCTTTCATTTTTAACTCAATGTTTTGGTTTTCTTTATCTGTCTCTTTCTTTCTTTCTTTGTTTCTTTGTTTTTTTCTTTCTTTCTATTTGTTCTTTCTTTCCTTCCTTGCTTTTTTATTTTTTTATTTTTTATTTTATAGAGATAGGTGTCTTGCTTTGTTGCCCAGGCTGGTCTCAAATTCCTGGCCTCAATCAATCCTCCTGCCTCAGCCACCCAAAGTGCTGGGATTATAGGCATAATCCACCACACCCAGCCTTGAACATTTTTAATAAATATAGACATTGGCTTTGGGAGACAGAAGGAAAAGAATCTTTATTTCAGTTTTCTATAGTGCAAGTGTAGATTGTGTTAAATGATATATACTTAAGTATTCTTATGTTTTCTTCTCCTTAAGTGCTTCTCCAACTTATTCGTACCAAAAATCAGTTAGACAGAAGGCTCATGAATCAGCTTTACCCATTTTCACTAGCAGTTGCAGTGAAATGACATCTCCTGAGGAATTGTATTGCAGAGGGTATATTTAGTTGGGAATCTCTATACTTGTATTTGAACCCGTTCTGCAAGTAACTTAGCTGCATGACTTTGGTTAAGTCATTTTACCTGTTTGGAATTCAATTTCTTGAAGGAATACTTTGGCTGCAAGAAACAGCAACAACAACAACAAAACAAGCAACAGCAGTTTTATCAAATAAAGGTTATTCTTTCCGGTAACAAGGTGTCTGGTCATCAGCATCCTCTACTGTTGTTTCAGCAGGACAGTAGTGTTGGGGCCAGCAACTCTGCAATTCTCCTGACCTCACCTTATTGTCTCAGTACTCAAGCTACAGCTACAGCCATTAGGTCTGCATTTAGGGTAGGAAGGAGAAGGTTAGGAAAGCAGCTCTTTGTTTCTATCTCTTTCATCAGCAAAGGGAAAAGCTATCTTAGAAGCCCCCAGCAGACTCTCTCACTCATTTGACAGAATCACATCAATACCCCAGCTGTAAGAGAGGCTGAAAAATTATGTACTTAGCTGTTCTAGTCTCTGTGGTAGAGGCAGGCAGAAGAAAGGGATTGTGGTTTGGTTGATTTAGCCAACCTACAGTGTCTAGATTACCTTCCTCATATATAAAAGGCAGAGGCTGTGCTAGGTGATCTCTTAGACCTTTCCCAGCTCCAAACACATGTGAATCTCTGAACAGGGAGGAAAAAATTCAGTATGGAGTATCACTTTCATGTGTATAGCAATTCCTGGTTTCTATTCAAATCTTCTCCCTAGAAATACCTTCACTGATATTCTATGTACAGGTTGGAGAAAAACTGATACAGTTCTCTTATGGGTAGCACAGTGTCATCCCCAGAAAGAAAAAAAATAACAGAGGGGGCCAGTGTTCACAATATAATGCTGTTTTGACAGATCCAGGAAAAGAAAAAATAATATCAATTCACATGAAAATACTCCAAAGAGAGGTAACCCACATATTAATATTACCATAATGTTTTTTGATTAAATTTGTATTGATGATTTCAGGTTTTAGAAAAATTTAAAAATCAAGATAAAAAACATTTATTTTAATATTCCTTTTCAGGCCTCAGTCACATTTAATTTTGCATGACTGTAGTCTTACATGCAGACCATTCTGTGCTCTGAGTTTTCCACTTACCATGAGCAGATTATTATTTTACAGAAAGTAGAGTCAGAGGAAAGAGAAGGAGCAGGAACATTAAAGAAAATTGTCATAAAAGAGTAAACTGAGGGGGCAGGTGAATCCTGAGGTAGTAATGAGAAGCTTACCCCTTCCTCAATGTGTCTCTGATTACAAAAACAGGAACATAAGAAAGCAAAATGAGCTATAGCTATATAGATTAGTAGAGTCATCTTCAGGAATCCAAAATAGAGACTTGAGGTCCAATTACCTCTTGGCCCTTCTTAAGCATTTGATGTAAGAAATAACTTCAACTCTTTGAGCTCACTTCCTCCTGGAGTCAACAATTGCTTTTATGAGAAATCGGTTTCATTGTATTCCTCTAGAAGGGCATGTTTGTTTATTATAGACTTCAAGCACATCCCAAGAAGATGGGATTTTAGGCTTTAAGTACATCCTAAGAGCTCTCTGACAAGCAATGGGTCCTTCAATACCAGGATCACACTCACAAAGGCCTATGGGAACCAAGCAGAGAGCATGAATGTATGATTTTCTCAGTAAAAGACAATAGAGAGTGGTAGAGCCAGTGTCAACTGGAGTAATATGGTTTGGATTTGTGTCCTTTCCCAAATCTCATGATAAATTGAAATCCACAGTGTTGGAGGTGGGGCCTGGTAGGAGGTGATTGGATTGTGAGAATGGTTTCTAATGGTTCAGCAACATCCTCCTAGTTCTGTCTTGTGAAATAATTCTCACAAGATCTGGTTGTTTAAAAGTGTGTAGCACCTCCCTCATCTCTTTCTTTCTTCTGCTCCAGCCATGTAAGATATGCTTGCTTCTCCTTTGTCTTCTGCCATGACTGTAAGTCTCCTGGGGCCTCCCCAGAAGCAGTAGCCTATACATCCCACAAAACTGTGAGGTGGCTAAACCTCTTTTCCTTAAAAATTACCCCAGTCTCAGGTATGTCTTTATAGCAGTGTCAGAATCGACTAACATAGAGTATCTATACCTTCTCAAATTTTGATTTGTTTAGCATTGTTTGGATCCCTGTATCTCTGGGGCTGTCTTCACTTGCAGAAGAGTTGAAAACTTCTATTTGGAGTGTGTGAGTTTCCTTATAAGCCATTGTGGTTTGCCCTGTTAGGTATATATTACACTGACAATTCTGAGGTTTTCTGTTTCTGGACATACAACTGTGGAAGGTTAAGATGTGGTAAGTTAAATATTTCAGGAATCAATAATGCAATTTACCAAAAATATTTGGGTTTTCTTTCTTTTAAGCATACAATAAGATTTCAATTTTTGGCTTCTCTTTGGTTAGTTGGGACAATGTTATTAGTTTTGGTGTTTTTATTTTTCCAAATGAGTTATGTAATGAATGTTACTTCCATGCTAAAGCATTTAGCAGTAGATTGTGTATGTGAGAATTTTTAGAGCTCTCTTTTCCTCTGACACAAGCAACTATCAGTGTTTAAGGTGATCACTCCTCCATTAGCCTATTTTCAAGAATAACAGCAAGGAACAGAACCCATAAGGAAACTAATGTATAACATGTGTGAGAAATACACATTCATTATTAAGCCATCCAGGTTTTGGGAATACTTGTTACCATACGAAAACTTAGTCTATCTCGATTGATTAAAGCCTTCTTCTGAGATCTGTTTTGCTCAGGCTATAAAGAAAAAGTAAAACTGTTATTATAATATGAGAAGTTTAAATATAGCATAGAAATATAGATTACTCAAGAGAAAGGGAATTGAAACTGATCCTGTCTTCTACCACTGGTAAAGTATGTGACCTGTGGCTAATTACTTAGTGTCCATGAGTATCATTTGTTTACAGAAGAAAGGCTAACAAGGGATAATGACACACCTTTTGTTTTATTTACCTAGTTTTCAAGAAAATTAGTTGGTTCTATGCCATCTTCAGAAGGTGACCAATTACCTTGAGCTTTACTTGATTGCAATTTTTACCCTTATTAAAAAGCTCAAATTGTCCCATGTAGAAGTCACTTCATATCAGCCCCTTGAAACTTTGTGTATCACCCTACTAGTCTTTTATATGTCGCATGCTCTCTGATGTCAAGATATTCTAGGAAGTTGTTCAGAATCAGCTGTTTCTCCATGAATCCTTAGTTTTCCTATTGAGAATGAATTTTAAGACCAGAATCTGGACTTGCTATTTATACTGGCTTGGTCACATTTTTCTAAACTTTCAGTGGACAGAACTAGGTAGAAAGTATATTGTGAGTTATTATGGACATTTCCAATTCAAATTCAAAACTACAAGGTATTTACTTCTATGTTACTGTTGGGAAATAATTCTCCATGGATCTCTCATGTTTCTGAAAATTTTGAATGCAGAAGTATTGACTGTCTTTGTTCTAGATTATTTTTTGAAGGATATTTGTGTAGTAAACAGACTTGAAAAATAAAGATATTATCTCCCTCTGGACAAAGGGTAGATTTGTTTACTGTTTGGTGTAATAAACATATCTCTATCCAGGGCAAAGGACACTGTATTAGTAAAGGTTCTGCAGAGAAACAGAATAGAATATATAAAAAGGAATTTATTTTAAGGAATTGACTCATGTGACGGGGGACTGACAGGTCTAAAATCCATAGGGCAGGCCAATAGTATGCTAGAAATTCAGGCAGGAGTTGATGTTGCAATCTTGAAGCAGAATTTCTCCTCCAGTGTTTATCTTAAGTTCTTTCATTGATTGAGTGGGGCCCATATACATGCTAAAGCATAATCTCCTTTCCTGAAGGCCAACTGATGACAGATGTTAATCATAGCTATAAAATACCTTCAAAGTTCACTTAGATTAGTGTTTGATTAAATCTTCTGGCACTATATAGCCTAGTCAAGATGACACAGAAAACTAACCATCACAAGCAGGTTTGTCTGCAGCCTATTATAAAAGATTCAGTTTCCCTAAATGCCAGGTTACTTAGCTGTGATGCAAACTCACAATTTAGGCTCCTCTGTGTCACCCTTGTTGGCTTAGGGGGTCAAAGATAACTGATAAAAACACAATGCTCATGCTGTTTGATGTGCATATGTTAAGTGTTAAATCCTTTCGTCTCTGACCCAGAATCCTGTGTGTTCTGTCAGCATTCATGAAATTGCAGTAGGCTCCTAGTACAGTAACTTTCCAGTAGGGTAAAGTTGCAGAAATTTCACAGTTCTTGACAGTTAGGTCTGTATTTTTTTTCCTGCCATCCTGAGAATTTTGGTTCTTAGATACAACAGATAAATGAATTAGAATGTCCTCAAATTACTGATTTGCTTTATCCCACCTTGCACACTCAGAATAACAACACCAATAATACTACCCCTAATTATAGTTACTAAAAGTAGTCATTTTTTTGTATATCCTTATCCCCCTTTTGCATTTCTTATATTTCATTCTCTTCTTGTTTTCTTAAGATTTTACTATATCTACTATGAAAGAAAATAAGTAACTAAGGCAAATCTTTCTAAGATGGAGTCAGGAGATGAGGAGAACACCTGCTAATGGCCAGACCGCAGTGTGTCTCCATAGCCTTGGATGAACAACTGAAGTCAGTATCCATAGGTCTTGAACATCTCTCAGCTGAAATACCCTCATTAACTAACCAATGAGAATGGGTGTGTAATGTAAGATCCCTGTCTAGCCAATAAACTGCCTCCAAAACAACTTCTTATGGAAATCCCCTCTACAAAAAAACCTCTTCTGTGCTTGCCTTTCCAGACACTATTCAGGGCTGTTCTGATTCGTGTACCCAATATGCAATTGTTTGTTTCCCAAATAAATGCTATTTCCTTTAACTTCCATGTCAATCTTTTCTTTTTTTTTTCAGTTAACACTACATTTTCAGATCATATTGTAATTATATTTTTTCTTTAAACCTTGTTTGGCCTTAATATTAGGAGTAGCTATACGTATAATAACTCACTATCAGTTCTTATGTTGGTATTTCTAGGAATGTAGGGTGTCTGAAGGTTTGTTCTCTGATGGATTTCTAGGAAGATCTTCTGGGGACAATAGGACAATGTTACATGAATTCTTGCGTGCTAGTAACAGTCCGTTTATTTTATACTTGAATGGCAGTTTTTTTAAATTAGAAAATTCTTGTCTCAGATTTCCTTTCCTTGTATATCTAAAATATGTTGTTCAATATTCTTCTGGCATAAAGCATCAGTCAAAATATCTGATGTTAATCTAATACAGTTTATCTTGTAGGTCACAAAACCTTTTTGTCTAGGTGACAAAAATTTTTCTTTTTCCTTAAAATTTTATTACGATATATTTTAGTGATAGTTGGTAGCTTTAAGTAAATGGTGTGGTCTTTAATGTTTTAAGTCTTTTCTTAAAAATCAAAATTGTTCTTAAACTGTGGTTATTATTTGTTAGCTTTTATTTTTATTCAGAAAACCCTATTTATAGGTTGGCTCTTTTTTGCTTATCTTTCATAATTGTCCATTTCTCTCAAATTCTTATCTTTTTAATTTCTCTTAATTTATAAAATTTTCTTTCTTTTCATATTCTATGTCTCTAGGCATTATTTGTTGTGAATATTTCCTTTTGTGTTCCTTTTATTATAGTCTTTCTTTCTAGAAGTTTTAATTCATGATTTTATATTTTATTTTGAATATTCTAATTCTGATTTATGTTCTTTATTGTTTTCTTTCATTTTTATATTATCCTAGCTAATTCTCTTTTTTTTTTCTTTTACAGCTTTGACTCACCTCCCCTCTGTGAGCATATGTTTTTTGACATTGTTTTATTGTCTTCAGGAGTATTATTCTGTTCAATTTTCTCTCTCTCTCTTGTCTTCATGGAAACTTTTAAAAAAAATTTGACCTCAAGACTTTTCTGATGTTCATCTTATTAACAGATTTTAGTTTTTCGAAAATTTAAGCAGCACAATCAAATCAGATAGCTTTTCTTCACATGGCTGCTTCTATTGCTTCTGTGTAAAGTTTAAAGATGTGATTCTGAGATTTCCTGGTTTTGTTCTTTGCCTCCTCCACCCCTACACTTTCATTTGGACAGTATCATGCCTCCCTAGGTATTGGCCCAATCCTGCTCAAACTCTCACAGCAATTTTTTCTGACCTCAGGGCAAGTCGGTTCCGTGATCCCATTATGCTCCAGCTTCTGTTCTTTCCATGGGCCTGTCTTGCAGTCACTGCGATTAGTCCTTACATTTACCTGCCACACTTTTGAGAGAAGCGTGCTTCCTATTGGGAGGTCTCTTATTCTCAGGTTCATCACATAACCTGTTGGTTTCCTTGCTTTCTTCATCATAGTTGCCAATAACATACAAGGTTTGTGCTATCAGCGTTTTGTCCCCATATTGGCTCCATGCCCATACTGTGTCACCCAGCTTTGTTGAAAATGTTGGACACAGGTTTTTAGTTTTGTTATTTAGTCTATTTTTATGTGAAGATTTAGGAAGATCAAAGACTGCACACAACAGTCATCCTTCCAGATTTCCTCATCTACTTATTTTTCATTCAAACAATGTTTTGTTTTTCAACTACCATTATATAAATGTCACAGATATAAAAGTGACTAAAATGCAGTACCTTATCTTAAGGAACCAGTGCAAGATTGAGAAAAATCTTTCAATCTTGTAGCATTTTTTTTCTACAGTTTTAAATTTTAATTTCTTTTGGAGGTATAATATACATTTTGAAAAGTGCACATTTTTTAAGTGTACAGCTCAATTAATTCTCAAAAATTGAACAAATCCATGTAAGCAATATCCATGTGAAGGACCAGAATACTGTCAGTACTCTGTTGGCTTCCCTTTACCCTTTCCTTTTCTCAACCCCCCATATGAGTAATTACTCAAAGCATAAATTAGCTTTCCTTGTCTTTTTTTCTTTATATGAATGTAATCATACAATATGTACTTTGTGTCTTTCTTTACCCCACATAATATTTGTTTTCATCATCATTATTGCTGTGTATAGCTGTAGATTATTCCCATGCCCACGTATTGTTCTCTTTGTGAATATATTACAATCTATCCATTTTACTGATTATTGCCATTTTCATATTCCAGCTTGGTGCTACTATGAATAGCGTGGCTATGAACATTCCAGTATGTGTCTTTTGACAATCCAATATACCCATCTTTGTTGGGATATGCCAATCTAAAGGTAGAATTGCTGAGTCAAAGTTTATGCATACATTCAGCTTCAGTAGATGCTTTCAAACCCTTTTCAAAGACATTGTACTGCCAGTTCTATTTTCATTCAGTGCTATGGGAAACAACATCAGTGGTCTGAGTAGGGAAAAGCAATGACCAAAACCGTCTTTAGGTAAAATTGTTCTGAGAATTTTTTAGGAGTAGATTGGAAGAGAAAGATATCAGAAATAAAGAGACTAGTCTGACTACTAAAGAAGAGAATAAGGGATTAGAATATATTAAGTGGATTAAAGGGAAAGGTATGCATATGAGTTATTGTGTGATGGTAGATTCTGCTAACTCCATATGAAAGAGAAGAAATAATGACAGTTTGAATAAAAGTTTGATTAGGGTGAGGATGGTGAGTTCAGATAGTCCCTATCAATACAAAGAGACCTCAGCCACTGTGGAGATCTGAGAGAGGTAGCCCTGTCTCTCTCCTTTATTTCCCATTTCTGCAAGTCCTGAGCTGACCCCACAGGCTTCCTGGAACCATCTACGTTGACAAATAAAAAGGATCACATTTTTTTTTTACACTTAACTCATAATGCAATGAGGTTAATAATACAGGGTCCCAATCATATAAAACACACATTCAGAAGAATCTGCAATTACTGCTTTCCACTTCACAGTACTGTATCATTTTTATTTTATGTTGCACACAAAAGTTCTTTAAAGAAGCTAATCGAGATTGACAGCGCCTGGGATGCAGCTCTTCCCTCTGAGGCAAACAAGCGAACACCCACTTCTTTATGCCTAGGCAGTGCTACATCCACCCAGATCCCTGAACTAAAAGGCAACAGCTATAAATTGCAATGGCCTAGTTGCTGGGCTTTTCCCCAGCCCACCCTCTTTGTGACTAGGAAGGAAAGTATTCCCTGATGGCCTGAAGAAGGGCATATGACACCAGCAAACTCTCCACATTATAAAGAAGTCTCAACTAGGGGCTGAGCCTTCCTATTTCTACTGTTTTCTTCAATCTTCTAGTACTGATGAAATTTGCATGTGAACAGACTCTTTGCCTCTTATGGGCCCATCTGTTCCTGCTGTTAATTTTTCACCTGGAGTCCTAATTATAACTGACTACAGACGGAAATGCCTGTGACGTCACCGTCAGGAGATTGGGGCTTCAGGTGGGAAATAAGGTGCTGGAGCAGATGGACATCGTCTGAGCAAAAGATCCTGATGTTTTGTAAATATCCACTGCATAAGAATGAGAATGAAAGGAAATATTGAAAATGGAAGCAAGGAAAATAACTCCTAACTGCACTGCTCCTTTTTTCCCCTCTTTTCTAACTTTCCAGATGGTGCCAGTAGGACAGTTATAAGAGAGACTTGCTGGTATTAGAACCATACATCTAGTAACTCTGGCTTCCCTAGGGTCCAGTATAATGGAGTGGACACCCACTTGGCTTAAAAGTTAACAGAGAATTCTATAAATCCCATGGCATTGGAATCCTAGGAGTAGCTAATGGAATATCTTGAAGATAGCTCAATGGAGGAAGCTGTTACAAACTGTATATAGTCCAAATCTCTTTCCATATTATAAGCGTGTCCATCATTCATCTAGAGTCAGCCCTACTCTTATCTCATGATAAGTCATGGGACCATTGTTACAAGAGGCTGAATGGGAACATCTTCTCTTCCTCTAGGGGGTTTTTCTGACGTGGAGTTTCAGCCAATCAATTCTCTAGAAAATTACCAGAAATATGCAGCTCCTGACAAGGTGTGTGCTAAGAATAGACAAATTTCTTTATCGAAGATAAAACACATACCTAACAAATACATAAAAATGAAAAGAATTTAGGATTAGATGTAAAATTATAACAAATATAGGGGGAGATTAAGAATTCTAAACTAGTCACCAAACAGTAAAATCCCTAACTATGACTTAAATCTTTTCTCTATTCCTTCTTTCTTTCTATTTTTTTTTCCCCAACGAAATCTTTCTTCTATGACTACTTTGTTGACTCGATCAATTCACAAATGATTACCTGGCAGAGTAGGTCTGTTCAGGCCAGGAAGGGCTAATGCAGGGCATCAAATTAGTTTAAGGGGCTTTGTTTTAGCCTTATTAAGAATCACATTTCCATTTCCAAGAGTAAAGTTCTAAGCTGGGTTTCTTTTTTTTTAATACAATGAGTGGAACTTGACACAGACACCCTGCCTCACAACGACTGGGCTGTGCACAAGCAGATGTTACTGCCACATCCTGCTCTCGAGATCCAGTGAGTGGAAACCACAAAGATCCTGTGTTTTCTCTCTACTCCAGGCAGGGTTTGGTGCTTACTCTGATGGCAGAAATGAGCAAGCAAACATATTCAAACAACCTACAAGTTCTCAAAGAATCTGGGTTGAGCTTCTTGACCATTAGAGGAAAAGTGGCCAATAATGGAATGGATCTCAACGAGTGAAAGTAAAGCAGCACTCACCAGATGAGCAACCTTTGCCCTTGATTCCCCTGAAGGGTGGCCCTTGGCTCTTCCATCTTATGGGATCAGCTGGGTGTAGGTCTACTTCTTATTAAAGATGGTCAAAACCAGGGTAATACTGTTTCTCATTTGAAGAGTGAATGGTTGTGTTAGGACTTCCTCCTAGGATCTTGGACATAGTATCCTTTTGAGACATATGCATAAAAGCCAGGCACATTTCAAACATTGCATTAGAGTCTAAATTCAAATTGTCATGATGTTATCATGTTACATCAGGCAGTTTTATATTTAAGAACTACTGGCTTTAACTACTAATAGGATAAAATGGCATTTTCTTGTAAAATGGCATTTGCTTGGGTGGTACCTAGACCCCAAGTAGAAGAGGCTTATCTCAGTGATCTCTTACCAAGAAAGTTCTCAAAATAATGCAGATCTACGTGAAAAGGTTCAGAGGCCTGACAGACACCAATAAACATGGGGAAGGAATGTTGAATATAGAAGTACAGAAGGAAGACCATCTTTGGAGAAGGGGTGCGGCAGCTTGGTTTTCATGGTGGCTAATGTCTTGCTTTCATAAAAGCCCTCAACTGACAGAGAGAGAAAAAACACACAACTCTTAAGTATATGGCCCAGGATTATATTTACACAAAATAGGAAGAAGGCAGAAAATAAAATCCAGATAAACTAATTTCAATATCCAAGTTTTTAAACCAAGCCAGAGGGTAAAAACTTTACAAAGTCCAAGTAAACAGATATATTTATGCCCATGAGATTAATTTTCCACTGCCAATCTTGGGAGAATTGGATTTTCTTGCCAGTATATTTCCTTATATATAACCACACCAATGATAGACTATAGACTATTTTATTTCACGTGATCTCTCTCCTCTCTTGCTCTCATGAACCCTTTGAAGTATTAGAATGCAATAATTTACATTTCAAGTTGAGAGTCAGAAAGAGAAGACTAGATTGGTTGAACTTAGACCTGCCTGAGACTTTAGTTTTGCCAGAACTTCTTCTGAGAAAATTGGTTCATTGGTTTCACTGTTTTGATTTGGAAGCTTTGCAATTAGAGCAGGAGTTGGCCGACCACAGGCCACTAGCCAAATCAGCTGGTTGTTTTTGAAATAAAGTTTTATTGGAACACAGTTTTGCTTTTTAAAATTACTATTATCTATGTTTACTTTCATGCCGCAAAGGTAAAGTTTAGTACTTGACCCATAGATTGTATTCTCTATATTTGTCCCTTTACAAAAAAGGTTTGCCAGCCTAGAGGAGACTTCTTCAATTTGTCATGAGAGAGTTGGTAAATTTTCCCATAAAGTCTCACCAAGGATCTAAAAAATGTCTAGCCATTGTTGAGTTTTCCTCTGTGACATGGTAGAAAAGATAAGGGTTTGGGGGGTCAGAAGATCCGAGTTCAAATGTCATTTTCATCCCTTACTATTTTTATGATTGTGACAACTTTTAGAACTTCTCTCAGCTGCTCCTATATAACAGGTCTCAAAATGCTTGTTTCAAAACTCATTGTGAGGACCAAGGTCCTGACAAGTCCTTGGTACTGAGTATGAATTATTTCATCAGCCCTCCCATGTCACCATCCTTATCCTGTCACAACTTTCTCCCTGCTCCACCTGAGGTGAAATTTTGGTAGACATTTGTTGCAAATTGTGTTATATAATTCTTTAGTGAGAGAATTGGAATACATTCATTTGAAAGGGAATTTGCTCACCTTTGTTCTGAGGAGATCCCAGGGATTTAGGCAGACTGCTAATGCCTTTTACAAAGGATTAGCCTCAGCCATCATGTGCTAGATGTTGTCATAATTTCTTTTACAAAAGAACAAATCAACCTTGTTCCTCTCCATCAGAGGGAGGAAGGAAGGAAGGAAGGAAGGGAGGGAGGGAGGGAGGGAGGGAGGG
>CAUYLG010023413.1:0-66107 GCA_963573385.1 Cacajao melanocephalus | reverse complement strand
TGCAGTAAGCCGAGATTGCCACAAGGCAAACTAGCCTGAGCTAGGGACCTAGTTATACACCATCTAAAAAAAAAAAAAAAAAAAAAAAAAAGGTGAAAGAGCAAAAGAGAAGTTAAACATCTCTTAGTTCCCGGCTATTCTAATGTGGTCCTCAGACAACAGCATCAATATAACCTGGGAGCTTGTTGCAAGGTAGGATCTGAGATCCCGCCCTCAACCTCCTGAATCAAAATCTACATTTTAACAAGATTCTTCCTCAGGTGATGTGGGTTCACATAAAAGTGTGCAAAGTGCTGATCTAGAACATGATAGGTCACATATCCTATTTAATTTTACTAACAGTCCTTTTTTTCATTTGTATACAATACATCCTCTCTTAGAAAGTTAGATCTAGCAAGATGCATTAAGGACACTTACATAATTTCAACTTACTTTTCCTGCTTATTTATTCCATTCTCATAGCTGGTGGGAAGAAAGGAGTGGTGAAAGTATTGACTAATTAAACATACAGTTGCTGCTACTCCGTTTGCTGTGGGTGCATAGGATTGTCATCCTAACCAAGGTCATCATACCAGTGTTCTGGCAGGGCCAGAGAGAGAAGCTAAAGATTTCTTCTCTTCACCAAAACATCAATTTTTTTTTTAAATAAAGCAACAGATCATCTCTGCTATTTACTCTCTGACTTACGAAAGTTTATAGAAATCACAAATGATATACAATCTACGTTGGAATCAAGTTTAAATTTTCCTACTTTTATTTCACAAAATCTCTCCAAGTCTCTTGGTTTTACGTTTGTTAATATGCTGTTATGAACTCATAATGATCACATGTGTAAAGACTGTATTCATGACAGTCAGATATGTTTTGGTTTTTGTTTTTGGTGGCGAATGTTTTTGTGGTATCTAATATCATATGTAATAACTCTGCTTCTAATGCTCTGTGGTTATTGGTAAGAAACTTGGGCACTTCAAACTACACTAATTTCTCATTAATACTTGACATCTCAAAACATGAGAAACAGAGTTCCTGATGTCCTCTTCCATGGTCAGCCCTAGAGAGTAGAGTAGGGAAATTCTCTATCTCATCTAAGTTAATTTTAAACCTAAAACAGATTTGCACATGTCCAGAAAACTCTCAGGGTTGGTAACCTTTGGAATTCCTATTCTAGGAATAGGAACTATGAGGAGTTCACCTACAGAAACAGAGGAGGAATTGGTCTTCCTCAGTGTTCTATTCTTAAGAGGAATGAGGAAAGCATCATTCTGAGAAGCAATGATTCTCCAAAACCCAGGAGAGAAGAAGAGAGAGAAAGGGGCCTGCCCTGGATTTCTGCATGGGCACAGCAGGTGTTCTGGTGGTCAGGGATCAATAGTAAGCTCTCTAGAAGCAGGAGATGTCAACCCAAGGGCCCAGATTGAAAAACTGTGTGAGAACTGTTGGCTAGTTCACAAAAGACATCTCCAAGCACTTTCTGAAACAATGGGGCAAAACTTTGAAATGAGACTAACAAGTCTGCATTGGACAAACTAGAGAAAATTAAATTCAGAATTAATGGGAAAGTATTTGCAAACCAAAGCTAATGAGATCTAGGGAAACTCTGGTCGAGATCAATTCAGTGCGATCTGTCCTCCCAGCACATGGGCCAGCAACAACACGCTCTAGGTGAAGGAGGCATGGGGCCCTCCTCAGCTGTGCAGTGTCTTCAAAATAGCATGAGTGAATGTCGTGCCTTCTTGGTAAATCAGGAGAACAGTCAACACTTATCATCTCAGTGCACATCAGGAAATCAGAACCAAGATGTCAAATAATTTACACCGCACAGACCACCCTCCATCTTTCGGGTTTGCTTATCTTAGGGACTCATTTCAGGTGAAACACATTCAGCTGACAAGACCTTATGCTTGATTACATAAAGGAGGTTATGCATTTTTATTTTATTTCATTGAGCCACTGACAAAAAGGAGACATTAAGTGTCATTCTCTTCTGACTTAAGAGGATGAAAAATGTTCATGGAAATTATATAATTGGGAGAAAAAATCAAGAAGTAAGCGTAGTCAAAAGGAGATTTCTTTTTCTTTTTCTTTTTCCTTTTTTTTCTGAATTTCCCACCTCCAGATATCTAGTTCCTTAAACTACCCATATACATTATGGGGAAATGGAAATGCCATGTGTCTTCATGGAAATTTGATCATTTTGCAAAGCGTTAATTGGGAAGTTTGGCAAAGCTACATCAACACCTCTCAAACTGAGAGTGCTGTGCTTGATTCTTTATGACAATCTTCCTATAAAGGGGAAATTCCCGTTTTCTAATTTTTCTCAAGGGGCAATCGTCTAAGCTCTTGGCTTAATTGAATCTAAATACGTCCCAGAAAGGAGGAGCCAAATCAATCTCTAACTGAGCACTGAAGAATTTCCAAGTAAAGAAATTTGTATCAAATGAGTCTTTTGAAGTTCTGATCAGCCTCCAAAGAGCTGCAGATTTCTTGGACTCTAGGGAGTCTTGAGGACCTGCCTATACTAGTGCCAGCGTATTTCATAAAAGCAATGTGATGGAATTTTAAAGTGGCTTTTTCCAAATTGAAGTAATGAGAGAACAGGTCAGGGAGGGGAAGGATATGGGAATAACAAAATGGTCCTGGGGATTTTCATTTTTCCAAAAATAATTTTGTTTTTTATTGCAAAGAAACAAACAAACCTGGACACACCTTAATTATCTGCCATTAGGGGAATTTTTAATGTGACAGTACACCTTGATAGTGGCTAAGAATACAGGATGTGGAATCCAACCAACTCTGGCAAGACCCATCTCTGAGGCTTAGTTTTCTCATCAGCAAAGCATGGAGGTAATCATGATACCAGCCCCATAATGTCGCTGTGAAGATCTAATAATGACTGCAAAGTATTATTGATTATTATTGTAAAGTATTATTATGACTGTGCACAGCTCAGAGTAGTCACTCAACAAATGTTAGCAATTGCTATAATTCTCATGATTATTTCTATCTATGTATACTGTGCAAGAATGAAAAATGTTAATGTGGAGTGTAAACGTACATTTATCAACGGGTAAAGATTACTCCTACCACCGTGACCACCACTACTTCTACTAACCTGATAAACATGGCTCAAATCCATTTCTAAGCGGACAGAAAAGATAAAATATTGTGCACATGTTTGTGTAGTATGATTCAAAACGTGAGAAGTCAAGAAGGAAATACTTTCTTACTTACTATGGTTATAAGTAACAATACTTATCTCTGAGAGGTGGTGATTTTGGTGATTTTATTTTTTTCCACTGTGATGTCTCTGTGTTTCATGTGAATGACCATGAAATAGTTTTTAGAATCTATAACTAAAAATGAATCAAGTTGCTATTGGAAAAGTAAATGTTTGGCGTCCCTGTGCTACTGCAGTCCATGGCAAAGGCTGACTCTGCAGTGAGCATATAAAGTAGAGGCCCCTGTGCTGACAATGCCAGCCCCTTTTGGTCTGGTGGGCACAGGTGATGGGAAGGTTGGCATGAAAGGTCACAAGACAGTCACCTAGTCGTCCCCAGGTATGTCAGAGACTGCTTCCTGGAAGAGGTGATAGCTGAGCTGATTGCTAATTATTTAGGATAAAAGGAAGGTGTGCAGACAAAGCCCAGAAGGGAAGGCGGCCCATGGGGCAAGAGCAGCATGGATTAAACTCTAGAAGAGTGACAGACAGGCCCACTCTAGGGACATGAAGGCTCAATATGAACCTCCACAGAGTACCAGAGGGTGAGGCCAGGAGTGATGAGCAATGAAGCTAGAAGGTGGTGTTGTCAATCTGGCAGCACTGAAGCCTTTGAAGGATGCTCAGCAGTGAAGTGGCAGGATGCAAGGTGTGTTTGTGAAAGCTCAATCTTCAGAGCTTCGCTGGAGTCTAGTGTAATTTACTCTGTAAAGGAGAATGCCAGCCTACACTGAGAAGAGGTGTCCAAGTCAGGAAGTAGAGCTGAGCAAACCCTGAAGTGGGAAATGCTATTTGATCTGCTTGAAAGATGAGGGCAAATTAGCAAAGAGAATGTGCCTGATAGAGAGATGGGATGGGGAGCGTAGCAGGCTAAGGACAGCACAGAGGAGAGACATGGGGCTTGAGAGAGTACAGCTTCTTAGAGGAAGAGACACCGCTATGCAGTGAGGCCTCATAAGCCACGGCTTATGCCCCCATGCCTGATGCCCTCATGAGCCCAGGTAAGAGGTTGAATTGCTTCTAGGTATGATGTGCTGGTACCTGAGCATCTGCCTCAGATCTGCCTGTGAGGTCTTCCAGTGTGGGGTACTGCCAGGCGTCATTGTACATCCCAAGACATGCCCTTTGGTGGGAACCACTCTCTCCATTGACTACTCTCGCCAGTGAACACTGCCAGGATTCTGCTCTGGAGTCCAGCTCCCCTGTGCATGACCAGCTGGAAACTCCAGCAGAGTTGGAGGAGGCTGGTGGAGGGACCGTACAACCTCAGAGGCCACATCAACAGTAGTGTCTCTCATCTGTGTTTTGTGCTGCAGACATCAAATGCACATAGCCATCAGGTCAGCATAGGCTGCGTCACTGTCAGGTGGAGCTGATTTGAATCTTATGTCCACTGTCTCCTAGCTGTATGACCATAAACAAGGCGTTTAACTTCCAAATCTCAGTTCCCTCATCCACTGTAAGAATTAAACTTCCTTCATATAAAATGCACTCAGTACAGTATCTGAATCACAGGAAGTATTCAAGAAAGTAGTTATTATTGTTTAAAATATTTAATGGTAACTTTGTATCATGATATATTTTGCCAACTAAACATATATTTATTCTGTGTGTGATATGACTTTTTATCTGAAAAGTGAGTCCTCTTAATTTAAAAGGCTAAGACTACACTCTAAAATCATCAGTTCTATAGTTGTGATTTCTGTCACTGCTTTTTTACCCCCATGGCCACAAATCCTGTGCCAGTGGTTTCCACTCTCCTGCTACTGAATGTTCACCCCACATTGCTGACCACCTGCTTCCTGCTGTGGTGGACTGAGGTGGCCTCTGCTCCTCACAGAGGAAGCTGCTCAGAACTAATAATGGAAGGTCATGTTAAATGCCAGTGTTCTCCTGTGTGGGGAGTGGCAAGAGGGTTTGCTTAGGCTGTGACATGATTCCTCAAACGTAGCAGCAAGTCCTTCATATGTGGGTCTCAGCAACCCCCCTACTCAGAACCTTGGTCCACGTTTCAATAGCCACATCTTCCCACTACGAAAGCCAGAGCCCACATCCTCTCCATAGAAATAATTAGTTAAGGGCTATAAAAGTATTTCATGTTGAGGCAGATAAAAACCTTTACAAACCCTAAACCCTGAGAAGATTAGGGTATGTTCTCCACTGTATGTAATTCAAATATAAACAAGCATAAGGGACTACATTCAAGTTCTGATCCTTTCTAACTACTTCAGTGTGCTTTTTAAATGTCAAAACCTGTTAATAAGCAAGTTTAGGTTTTTGAATTTATTTTATTGTCACTGTTGATGTATTTGGCTTTATTTCTATCATCTTACTTTGTGTTTTCCTTGTATCATGATTTTTTTGCTTGTTTGTTTTTTTTCTACTCTTGTGATTTCCACTGGATTAATCAAGTTTGCTTTATTCTCCTTTGACCACCTGCCAGTTTGGAATGCATTCATTCCATTTGTAGTCTTCTAGTGGTTACTGTTTGCAGTGACTTCTGACACCAAATGCCCACAGTTAGGCCATACTTCATAGGTTCAGGGCACAGTCCTTTGCAAGACTGGCCTGCCTCCCTTTAGACACCAGTCACAAGTTTGGGTTTCCCAGGCCATCTATACTTCCAACCAACGTGCTGCAATTTGGAGGGTTCTTTTACTGACTTGAATTCTATAATCCACTAGAATGACCCACAAAACACAGGAAGCACTATACTTCCAATTAGAATTTTATTATAGAAAGTAAAAGAGAATACAAATCCAGATCAACCAAAAGAAAAGAACTTCCCAAATGTGAATCTTCTGTGTCTTCAGGGAAACATCGTCATCCCGGCACATTCGTGTGTGACAACAGGCAGAGCACTGCCAGGGAAGCTCAACTGAGCTCTGGTGTCCATGGTTTTCAGTGGAGCATCACTACATAGGCGGACTTGATTGAGTCACTGGCTGTGTGATTAAGCTTGAGCTACGGCTTCCCTTTCTTCTCTGGAGGTTGAACTAAGATCACGCGGCTCAAAGCCCTAATACTCTAATATGGCTGGTCTTTCTGGCATGGCCATCCCCATCTCATCCACCTTAGCTATCTTGGGGCACACCATGAGTCACCTGAGCATAAACTCAGGTATGGTCCGAGAGGTCCACCCTAAATAACAAAGACCTTTTCTCATTTGGGAAATTCTGAGGGTTTAGAGGATCCCTTGCAGGAACCCAGGGAAGAATTCTGTATTATACACCATTATTTTTTTTTTCTGATTGAAAATGAGTTTAATTTCATCTCGCTTTGTTTACAAGTCTTCTTTTCTACCTTATTCCATGTATATAGTATCACAAAAAATATTTAGGTTAAAATTATCTCTCTCTCTCTCTTTTTTTTTTTTATTTGGGATGGAGTCTCACTTTGTCACCCAGGCTGCAGTGCAGTGGTGCAATCTCAGCTCACTGCAGCATCCACCTCCTGGGTTCAAGTGGTTCTTCTGCCTCAGCTTTCTGAGTCTGTGGGATTACAGGCACCTGCCAGCATACCTGGCTAATTTTTTTTTTTTTTTGTATTTTTAATGGAGATAGGGTTTCACCATGTTGGCCAGGCTGGTGTCGAACTCTTGACCTCAAGTGATTTGCCAACCTTGGTCTCCCAAAGTGCTGGGATTACAGGCATGAGCCATTGCACCCAGCCTAGGTTGGAATTTTTTTCTTTGGCATAGTGTTTGTTTCCCTTTGTTCCCTGTAAAATAGAATTGCATCATATACATTACTCGGCAACCTATTTTAGACACTCAGGATTTTAAATTTTTAATGAACTTCTCAAATATGGAAAAACAAACAGCTTTTGTTCTATGGTAGCATCTCTTTATTTGAACAGCTTTACTGAGGTATAATTGACATATAATAAACTGGATATATTTAACTGCACATTTTATACATTTTGACAAGTATATGTCTGTGAAATCATCACCATAGTCAAAATAATCAGTATGCTCACCATTCCTAAAACTTTCATTTCTTCTTTTACTTTTAGTTGACATATAATAATTGTACATATTTATAGGAGACAGAGTGATATTTCAATACATGTATACAATATGTAATGATCAAATCATGATAATTAGCATTACCATCACCTCAAATATTTATTATTTCTTAGTATCCTGAACATTCAAAATCTTCTTTTGTAGCTTTTCAAAAATATGCAATAAATTGTTATTAACCTTATTTCTCCTACAATGATATAGAACACTAGAACTTACTCCCCTATCTAGCTGGAACTTTGTATCATTAACCAACCTCTTCTTATCCTCTCCTCCCCTACCTCCTCCAGGCCTCTAATAACCACAATTCTATTCTATACTCCTGTGAGCTCAATTTTTCTTAGTTCCCACCTATGAATGAGAATATGCAGTACTTGTCTTTCTTTGCCTGATTTATTTCACTTAATGTAATATCCTCCAGGTTCATTCATGTTGTCATGAATAACAGGATGTCCATGTACCTCATTGCTGAACAGTATTCCATTGTATATATGTACTATATTTTCTTTACCTATCCATCTGTTGACAGGCATTTAGGTTGGCTCCATATCTTGGCTATTCTGAATAGTGCTGTGATAAACATGGGGATTCAGGTATCTCTTTGACATACTGATTTTCTTTCCTTCGGAGAAATGCCCAGTAGTGGAATTGCTGTATTTTATGGTAGTTCTGATTTTAGTTTTGTGAGAAACCTTCATACTGTTTTCTACAATGACTGTACTGGTTTACATTTCCATCAATACTGTATAAGGGTTCCCTTTTCTCCACGTCCTCACCAGCACGTGTTATTTATTTATTTATCTGCCTTTTTGATAACAGCCTTTCTAAGTAGAGTGACATGATATCTCATTGTGGTTTTTATTTACATTTCCCTAATGATTAGAGATGTTAAGCATTTTTTCATCTACGTGGCCATTTGTATGCTTTCTTTTAAGAGATGTCTACCCATATCCTATGTCTATTTTAAAATCAGATTATTCGGTTTTGTTTGTTTTTTTGTTTTTTTTGCTGTTGAGTTACTTGAGTTTCTTGCATATTCTGAATGTTAGTCATTTGTCAGATGAATAGTTTGCAAATATTTTCTCCCATTTTTTAGGTAGTCTCTTTGCTCTTTTGATTGTTTCCTTTGCTGCACAGAAGGTTTCGAGTTTGATATATTCCCACTTGTCTATTTTTGGTTTGGTTTCTTTGTACTGCATTTTAGATTATTTTAATAGATCTATTTTCCATATTACTAACTCTTTCTTCAAAAGTGTCTAATCTGGAGCTTAAAATCAACTGCTAAATTTTTATTTTCAATAACCAGAATTTTCTTTGCTAAAATGTCTGTCGTTTGTTTTTTTCTTTTTCAAAAAACTAACTTGTTCTTATTCCACTCCTTAGGGTAGACTATATTTGATTCTTTGTCAATATTGCTCTATTCTTTCATTATAGTTTCTTTTTTATATCTTTAATTTAAAATTATTTTCTATTCTCTTCAAATTTTTCATTATCAGCTTAGAATGTTAATTCTCCCATTTGCTTTTTGTGTCATGCCTCCCTAATAACAGTGTTTTCTTTTATGGTTTATAGTATTTTATTGGAGTCTGACTTTCGTGGAGATTGCAGTTCTTGTGAGAATTCCATTTGTCTTTGGTAACGTCTATATAAAAGGGCTTATTTAGTTGGCCTCAAGAATTTCGTCAGTTTATTAATTTCTCACATAAATTCCCCACTAAGGGAAGAATAAATACAGACTCCTATCCTCAGCACGGATTTATAGTCTCTATTTCTTAAAAATGACAACTCTTGTTTTTCAAGTCTTGTGAGTGGAATGTTTTTTACCCCCTTTCATAAATGTAGCAGGTCTTGAGGCTCAGTGCAGAGAAGCTAAATTCCAGCTTCTGAACTTTGGGTGGAAGCTTGGCTTCTGTCCTTGACCAGTCGCTTTTGTCTGAGACCTCAGGGCCTGGGTGATGCTTTAGCATCAACTTGGACTGCCCAAGGGTTTACTTTACCTCTTTCTATGTCATATAGAAATTTATTTTCCACCTTTCAACCAGGAAACATGTTAACTCCTTAGAGTGGAATATATTATTTATGCAGGGGGAAGGACCTTTTGACATCTGCCAGTCAGCCATTTTGCCAGTAATCCTCAAAAGCTCTGCTTGTGTCCCTGCCTTGATGACAGCTAAAAACACATGTAGGTGGGACTGCTGGGTCTGGTTTTGAAAATTCTTAAAGTGTTTTGGCACAGAAAAAATCAGCACATCTCAATTAAACTTAAAGTGTACCTCTCTTGGAAGTATATCCGCTAACAGCTAATTTCTATCTAAATGGGATGTATTATAGTTTCCTAAAATCTCCTCAAAAAATATGTAAAAGTACATTTGACAAAGAGTGAAAGAGAGCAGAATAGGTGTGTAAGTGTACCATTGATTCTCGCTATTAATGAATTCCATATTTTCAATCCATCTACTCTTTAAAATGTATTTTTAACTCCCAAGTCAATACTCTGCATTCATGGTCATTTACACATGTGCACAGAGTGGCAAAAATTCAAATAGCCTGATGGGCATGATTTCATCTGAGAGTCAACAAGGCAATACTTTAAGTTCTTATTTCAGTTCTTATATTTTAAACAAGTGTCCTTTTGGCTATCAATTTCATGACACATTTTTTGCATTTTTGTGCTTTTTCCTCATGACTTCACTATTTAAAATGTCTCCCAAACATAGGACTAAAGTGCTGTTTGGTGATCCTAAACACAAGAAAGCTGTGAAATGTCTTCCAGAGAAAATACAGGTCTTAAATTAGCTTCATTCAGGAATGAGTCATAGTACTATAGGTCATGAGTTCAATGCTAATGAATAAATGGTATATGTTAGATGAGATGCCATTAAACAGAAACATACTTAAAATAATGTCATGAATTGATCTGTTGGTGAAAATGTTGTGACCAGAGATTCACAAGCCCGAACTCTGTATTTCTCCCAGGAAATACAGAATTAGCTCACAAGCGCTAACTCTGTATTTTCTCCCAGGAAATACAGAATTAGCTCAATATTTGCTAATTCAGTGTTTGCAGTGACGTTATAGAACATAACCACTGCAGATGATAGTAGTTAACTGTGTACATTCACACAAAATGAGAGAAGGAAGAGAAAAGAGAATGATTGAATGATTATACATTTCTACACTTTTTTCTT
Organism: Cacajao melanocephalus; assembly: GCA_963573385.1. Classification (NCBI taxonomy): domain Eukaryota; kingdom Metazoa; phylum Chordata; class Mammalia; order Primates; family Pitheciidae; genus Cacajao; species Cacajao melanocephalus. The sequence continues at coordinate 55,678 of CAUYLG010023413.1, read as the reverse complement.
CGAATTTTTATTGTTTTTAATTCCTTCAGGAAAAAGGAGAGGAAGGAAGGGAGGAAAGGAGAAAGGGAGGAAGGGATGGGAGGAAGGAAGGAAGGGAGGAAGGAGGGAGAGAGGGAGTGAAGGAAGGAAGGAAGAGAGAGAGAGAGAAAGAAAGAAAGGAAGAAAGAAAGAAAGAAAGAGAGAGAAAGAAAGAAAGAAAGAGAAAGAAAGAAAAAGAAAGAAAAGAAAGAAGAAAAGAGGAAGGAAGGAAGGAAGGAAGACGAATGAGAGATAAAGTCAAGTTAAATCACCAAATAATATACTTTGATGATTCTACTTAGAAGAGAATTTCAGGTCTCACACCCCTTCCAGTTGAGAAGTTTTAATTCACATTAATCTCAATTCCCTTCCTTCTATTGACATAGATGTCCTTTAGGGGTCACAAAGAGCAAGGTCTTTCAGTCCAACATGAAAAATCCTTTGAATTACCTCCTCTGTGACTCATTCCTAGAGTGTTGGGTGATTACAGTGTTCCTTAGATTATTACAAACTTTATAAAACATTTTCTGAAAGATGCATTTGTGAGCTCCTTTAGTTTGTGAAACATTCCCTCTCTTGTTTCAGCTATTATTTTTCAGAGGGAATTTTCATTAACATTACTTACTGTTTTTCAAACTAAGTAACAGCTTGTACTGGAACAATAATTAAGATTCTTGCTTAATAATCATTCATGGATAAGCATCCAGGGCTAGCTAGGAAACAGAGATAAAGAAAATGAGAAAGAGTGAGAGACATAGAGACAGAAAAAGGGGGAATAGAGAGAGAGGGAGTAGGGGAGGGAGGAAGACACCACCCCAGAGCTCACATTTAGCCAGACTTCAGGACCTGCAAGGCTGTGAATAGTGTTCTATATTTAGCCTACCAGATATTTCAAGTAGTTCTGAAATTGGAAAGCAATGTTTTTCCACGAATTCCCTATAATAATTTTTTCCTAAAGCAACTCTAATCAAAATATTCCCTTTTGATTCTGTTTGTCCAAGTCTAGAGTGAGCCACTGATGTCCTCCCTTAGAAGCGTGGAAAAGACTGCCGAGCAGGGCAGTCCTAGTCTAGCCAAACCGAAACTTCCCTGACTTCAATCCATGTTGTGTGTGTGGGCACTAGGGACAAAGTCCCTCTGATGAGAGCAGTGGTGAGCCATAGGATTGCTTTCCCACAAAATGCAATGAGCTCCCAGGACTTCAATCCCATACTACCGATGAATTTCCCTGGGGCTTCTATCCTCCCAGAGGGAACCCATGATGTCACCATCACTGAAAGCCTTCACCCCATGTCACAACTGTAAGCACATCTGTTGGTGCCACCCTACCCCAGTCTATTCTAGGACCATAAACACATAATCTGCTTCTCAGATATAAGTTTTTTTTTCCACAAATTAAAAGCTTATTGAGAGTATCCTTAACAGTCTTAGAATTGCAAGAATGCACATGGGTGCTTTTGGATTGGACCTCTCCTATGTTCTGGGAAAACTTGCTTCAGTAACTGCCTGTCCTCACACCAGCCAGCCCTACCTGTCCCCACACCCCGTACACTTGGATACAAGGGGAAGGAGTGTATGTTCTTCATCTTGCTTATGAAAACTGAGGGAAAAAACTAGCAAAAAAACATCAGTGAAGCCAATTGAAGAGGTGATATAATGGTAAAAATAACAGGGTAATAGCTTCTTCCAGGCAGTGGCAAGAATATCTTGAGTCAGAAAGGATGAAACCAAAATATGATCAGGGAGGATTCTGGGTGTGTCGCAAATGACAGGCTAGAGGAGAGAAGACTCCAAGAACTAGAAACTTAGAAGCGCATAAAAGGAATCAGACATTTGTAAATATCTGATACAAAAGAGAAACTTGTAGGAAGCTGAGGACCAATGATTCCAGTAGTATAGATAAGGCCAGTGGCTGCTCTCTTTAAATGTTGTGATGATTCTGATTTAAAGCAGATCACATCATGCTCCTACCTAAACTCTATAAGGTTTTCACTTGGAAGAGAATCTAAGCATCTTATCAATCTCATCTCCCTCTTGAGACTCCAGCCACATCGGCTCCATTCTGTTCCCAGAACATGCCCAGCTCTTTGCCTTTTCAGAGCCTTTCTGCCATGGTTCTCTCCTTCCAGGATGCTTTCCTCCCAGCTCTCTGCATGGCTGACTCCTTCTCGTGCTTTAGCTTGGCATCCTGTGCCACCCTACGACACTATGACATGGGCCTTCATTACTCCAATCACCACCATCTCTTACTTACTTAACCTCTGACATTACTGTTTACTTCCTCACTGTCACTTCTTACAACTGAATATTACTTTATGTAATTCTTAAGTCTGAATGATTTATTACTGTATCTCTACTGTCTGATAAATAGAAAATCAACAAATTTTTTTGAATGAATAAATGATGAATGGGGAATGAAAACAATGAATTAATTTATACCTTTAGGCTGGTGTCAAAAGTAGGAGTATGCTGAATTTCTGAATTAGAACCAAAGACTATAAGATATTATTTAAGCACCAAGAAATTTGAAATATTTCAGAAAAAACATTATGTGATACCCTAGAAAACAAGACCATTGTGGTATGTTTCACTTTGACTTCTATTTATTTTTACTTTTAAAGATTTCTTCAGAAAGCCACAAAATTACCATTTACTTAGATGCATCACCACCTAGAGTTGAACTTCTTTTCCTATGAACATTGCATGTGAATATTGACAAGTGATTTTTTCAGCAGCAAATGTCTGATGACCTTGTAGGAAGGCCTCTCCGAGCAACGAAGTCATTATGAATGTGAATCATGCATCATAACCACTCTCCAGGGACACATCATGGAGCATGCATCAAGGCTCCATGTGGCTCCATGGTGCTAGGTGCTGTCCTCCTCCTAACTTGAGTGAAGCTGGTGTCTCAGTACCAGCAGAAAAGTGAAAACGGGAATAGTTTACTCTATTACTACTACCAGCTGTGTAGTACAGTAAACTATTCCCTTGCCAGTTAAAGCTCACAAAACCTTGCACATTTGTTTCTTTTGACCATTACCTTTTAAAGAATAGTCTTCAGAAAAAGTGTGGTTGGTTGGTTGGTTTGTTTGTTGTGACAGAGTCTTGCTTATTGCCCAGGTTGGAGTGCAGTGGCACAATCTCAGCTCACTGCAACCTCCACCTTCCAAGTTCAAGCAATTCTCCTTCCTCAGCCTCCTGAGTAGCTGAGATTATAAACATCTGCCACCATGTCCTGCTAAGTTTTGTATTTTTAGTAGAGACGAGGTTTCAACATGTGGCCAGGCTGGTCTCGAACTCCTGGCCACAAGTAATCTGCCCACCTTGGCCTTCCAAAGTGCTGTAATTACAGGCATAAGCCACCATGCCTGGTCTAGAAAAAGTATGTTTCTTTAAAATTAATTTTGACTTCTAATTATTTGTATTTTAAGTCAAAAGGCTAAGACATTTTGGCCTCTATGACAGGTTTCTGAAAGTATTTCCTTGGCTTTAATTAATTAATTGTAAAATAAAGGCATTTCTAGCCAGTTCACACAGGTTATAAAACAGACATTGGTACTAAAAATATAACACATTTATTATAATACAATGTATACAATCATCTTTTTAAAAAAGATAGACATTGATATCTATGGAGAGAAAAAGGTGCCAGCTGGCATGGGCCATCCCAATGCTGCTGACCCTATGTCATTGTCTTTTCTGGAGCCTAAATGCTGACATTTGTATAAATAATCACAAATGTGTATCTTCCAGATGAGGAAATCTGTTTGAAACAAAGTATATGCATCAGGGCAAAGGAATATGGGTGTATATATAGAAATCATTTCTGTAGACCAATAGGACTAACATAAGTCAATGAACAGAGAATTTGCCAATGTCACTAACTTTATTCCAAATCCCTGCAGTAGTTATGGTAAAGTGGGTAGGTTAAGTGTACTAACAGAATATTTAAATTACTTATTTCATCCAACAGCACCCAGATATCTTATAAACCCAATTAAATAAATATGAAGCCAGTTATATGGAAACTGAGGGAGGGTAGCAAAGAAATATTGGTGAAGCCAGTTGAAGAGTGGATAGCATGAAAAAATGATGTTTACGTATATCTTATATATATACATTTATAAATATATATACATATATTCTTAAACCTATCTTTTGGAACTTTCTTATAGTGTAGGAACTTCCCCTTAAAAGATACCAACTATTTTTTTTAACTCCTTAAAATATTGCTAGTCAAAGCAAACCATTTGGAATTTAAATTTCCACCAAACACAACAAAAGAAAGCTGATGGATTTGATCTAATTTATTCTGATTTAAGGAGCAAAGAAAAAAGGATGGTTTTTGCAGCTTCCTCAGGAGCTTGTTTCCACGAAACATCCCTAAGACGCTTTCCCACCACATTAGTCTCCATTACTATCAGGCACTTGGCCAAGATGTATTTAGTTTGGCAGCCTGCCAAGTTAAGTTCATCAGGCCATGGTGGTACCAAACTTGACAGAAAGCCCAGCAAACAAAAGGGCATTTTCAAATTACTATTTTCATATCAAAAATAGAAGACCAAAAGCCTCTCTTGCGAAAAGAAAAACTTTACTATCATTCTTTGTATTCCTCTGTGATGGCAAATCCAGGCATCCTGCCTTCACTTACACCTCCCAAACACAGGGAAAGGAAATCTTTCTTGTGGTCACAGAAAGGATCCCCAACCTGGAGGACAAGAGTTACTGCAAAATCACAGTGGCTTGTCCGGTAGAGCTCCACGGCATCTCTATTCACTGCGTCGCCTCTCCACCCAGAGCCTCTGCTTGGTTTTGACTTGAGGGATACCCCTGCAACTCCTTCTCTGCACTTGGATTAAACCGACAGCATTATCTCTTCTGCGTAATGCTACCTTCCAGGTGACAGAAAGTTGAAATGTGTTGCCTTCTTTCAAAAGGGATGAGGCCAATGAGGCTTTCCCTGCCTCTTCTCAAGCTCCCTTTTAGATAATACTTTGTCAGCAGGTGGCTCACTACCATTCCTTCTGAGAGTCCCAGTAAAGGGGGAAGAGAGTCCCTGAGGTGTACAACATCCATGAAAAGTGGCCAAAGAAAATAGCCACCTGCTTGATCATGGGTTCCTGAGATCAGTAACAACTATGGTAACCTCAGCACATAAACAGTACCCAGCACCTAAGATGTGTTGTGTAAATAATTTATGAGTCAAAACTGTTAAACTGGTTAAAATGAATTATTAAGTTGCTATAGCCCTGACATGGATATCTGCTGCAGTCAATTGCAGTACTGTTCATAATAGTTCACTTCCACTTCCCCTGTAAGAGGATCATATATCACCACCACTGTTTCTGGGCCTGCAGAGTAACATGCTTGTGTGAGCAGATATAACATATCCCATCCCAAGTTTCCATCAGCTCTTTTGCCCTTTTCCCTCTGACATAAAAAAAATATACCCCAAATAGGGGCTGAGTCTTTAGCATTGCTCCTAGAAAGAAAAGACACATGGAGGAAAGCCACAGCAGCCCACTGAGAGCAGCCGACAGGTAATGTGAGCAAGAAATCAGTACTGCTGTTCCTTGGTATCTATGGGGGACTGGTTCAGAGACCCCCATTGAATACCCAAATCTGTGGATGTTCAAGTCCACATATACATAAAATAATTTAAAGTATACAGGCACACATAGATTATAAACACATCCTACACCAAGAAATGTATCTACATCAAGAAATGCCCCCATTGGGTTACGTTGGTCCCAAATGTGCTCATATCTACCATATGGTATAGTATTTGTATATAACCTGTGTACTGTACTGCTATATACTTTAAATCATTTCTAGATTACTTATAATACCTAATACAATATAAATACTATGTAAATAAATAGTTGTTATACTGTATTATTTAGGGAATAATGACAAGAAAAATGTCTGTACATGTTCAGTACAGACAAAACCATCCATTTTTGTTCCCTGGATATTTTCAATCTGTGGCTTGTTGAATACATGGATGCAGGATTAATGGAAACGAAGGTCTGACTGTATTTGTTTTGTCAGCCACTGAGACTCTGGGGTTGTTTGTTACTGCAGCAAAGCTAACATGTACATCTGCTACATCTATACTGTAATTTAGGAGAGCATCCAAGAACATGATAAAATATTTATACCAAATAAATATGACACTCTCAGTACCACAAAATTAGAAAATTCAAAGGTAGCTGTTAAGACTCCAGGTTCTAGAGTCAGATCTGGGTTGAAAGCTAACTGCTATTTACTATTTCTGTGAACTACAGTAAATGATGTCTGATTTCTCATCTGTACAATGTGGATATGAATAGTAGAGATGTCATAGAATTATTGAGAATTAGATGACATATATAAAAAGAGCTTAGATTGACAAGCTTGCACAATAAGCAGTGATGTCGTTGATGCACTCTCTGAGAAACAGGTTCCAAAGGTCAGTATTAATGAGCAGGGTGTTTACTGGGGGAAGACACTCGAGCAGCAGCTGTAAGGCAGTGAGAACAGAAGGACTGAGCAGAGGAAGGTGAACTGCAGTGGAATTGCAACAAGGCCTCAGATGGTTCCACAGAGGGCTCTGGAGCTGGGATGGCTCTTCATAAATGTCCCAAATTGAAGTAAGGGGGCTGCACTTTGTACCTTCACATCCAATCAGTTGAAAGTAGCTGTCTTAAGGGAGGGAATTAATAGCCTTGGATAAGCCTGTTCTCTCAACCAAGGGCCTTCTCTGGAGAAGGACTCAGCCGTGAGCCACCAGCAGGTAATATCCAGCAGCTGGAGGAAGAAGTGCCTCCATCCTGGAGAGAGTATGTGTTTGGGGATGAGCCCCAGCATCGAACATGGCCAACCCCTGTGCAACCTGGATGCATTTTCTTCAGATGTCAAGTTTACCCCAACTGGATAAAGCCCCTCCAGAATCCTTGATGACCTCTTCTCTTGGGAAAATTGCACAAGGAAGATGAATGGGAAAGATTAGTGGGATGAATGAACTACTACCTGGCTGCAAGCCCATTATCTGCCTCCTCTGTGTCTGTTCTAGATTCCCTTTGTTCATGGCTAGCACCTTTTCTAGTCTAGGTGGCTTACCTGGATATTTCCCAGACTCCCAGGCCATGATTGCTATACATGTTCACTGAAAAAAATGGGCAGGAGGATATCAAGAAATGTCCCCAATGGGTCGTGTTGGTACCAGATATGCTCATGTCTACCTCTATTAGGTAACAGTAGCTCTTTCCTCACCTAATAATTGGGCTGACATCCCCCAGCCAGGATGCCAACTCCCTCCTTTGCCTGCTGGTCTCTTGACGCAGGTGTCCACAGTGATTGAACAACAGCTAAAGCTTAACATTCAATGTCCCCTGGTGAATATGTTTCTGCTTGAGAACCATAGCTTAGAAACTCGCAGATCCTTGTGTTGCACTGATAAGAAGCACAAATTTCCTTTAGGAATTTCCCTTAGCCTGTTTTAAAATGAGCTTGCGAATTCTTTGATATGCCTCCTTTCAAAAATTGGTCCCAATTTTTCCTCCCTTTGCATGTGGACCAGACTTGGGACTCGCTTCTAACAAATAGGCTGTTATGGAAGTGCAGCCAAGGATAGGTCACTAACAGGGTAGCTTGTGCTTGGCGTGCTCTCACTGCCTCCTTGAATTGTCTTCTCTGTGGGAAGCCAGCTTCCATGTCATGAGGATGCTCAAGCAGCCACTTGCTTTTGAGCGTCAAACTTTACCAATGTCTTTTATTATTTCAAGGTCCTGTCATTCCTGTTACTAGCAGTTCTGAAATAGCACCTCCTACTGGCACTTCTTAATGATGCTGTGCCAATCTCACCAGCATATTCCTCATTGTTTTGGGAAATGAGGGTTTCTAGGTCCTCCTGAAGAATAGTAGATGGCTGGGTTTTCTGGCCCCATTCTAGCACATTCATGTCTCTGAGATTTTTCAGGCTTTCGTACATGTGTATAACAAAAGGATTGTGGCATTTCTACTTCATTTGGTGTGGACCATTGCTTTCTCCAAGCCTCAGAAGTCATCGCAGTAATGTGTTAGGACTGCCTCCTAGGGCCCTGCCAGGGCAGAGCTCTTATGTCACAGGAGAAGGCTTCCATATTAAGAAACTCTCATCTTGCCCAGATTTATGCTATACTCCTTTAAGCCAACATCCTCAGATCCAGCTCACACATGCTCTCCAGCCTCCTGCCGAGACCTGTGGACTAGACCTGCAGCCCTCTAGGGCTCTAACCCCTTCCTCCTTTAGCAGATCCAGCACTTCCCACATTGTGATGTGAGCCCAGTGATTGATCTGGTGGCAGGAAGGGAGGTAGGGGCAGGGGACAGACTCTAAAAAAAGGAAGCATGGTATTTTAGGCAAAGTCCTCTACATTACCTCAAGTAACAGGGGAAAGTCCAGACTTTTACAGGAGGAATGGCCATTTCTGCAGGCCCAGAGTGTCAGGGACTCTGAAGGAACTCAACACTTTGAATGCATCAACTTGAACAAGCCATCCTGAATTTTAGGGTCCCATTCCTTCCTTATAAGAGCTCTACCCTGAACGTAGCTGACTTGCTAAGGTTAAGAAGCCAGTCTCCTCTGGAGGTCTGCCGCTCTTTTAACTAAGTCTTGAAACTGATTTTGGGCTTTTTCTGCCCTCTATTTGCAGAAGATGAGAGTCTTTAATATGCTGCCAGTGAGGTGAGGCCCTATAGTTTTCACATTTCACTTTAAATTGGTGATTAATCACTCCCAGGCTTTCATTGTCTTTTCCCAAGATAATATCCACTGGGCCCCATAGTCCTTATAGCTACTAGTTTACTTGAACTTCTGAGGTTCCTGCCAGTGTATTTCTTTCCCATCTCAATTCACTACAATGACAGTTTAAACAATTGCCTCTCCCCACTGCACCCCAGGGGCATTCAGTACTCCATTCACCCCTAGTATAGGGTCTCTGTTGCCGGCCAGCTGGTGGTTTGATCCAGCTCCCAAACTCTATTTTGAAATCCACTCCCTAGGCCCCTGCCAACAACTGTACTAGCAAAAACAACAACAGATATGTCTGCCCAGAACTTTTGAACATGGCCTTACTTGCAAAAAGGGTCTTGCCAAGGTCATTAATTTAAGAGTCTTGAGATGAGATCATCCTGGATTACCTATGTGGGCCCAAAATTCATCGACAAGTGTCCTTTTAAGAAACACACAGGGAAGAAGATGATGTGAAGACAGCAGCAGAGTTTGGAGTGATGTGTCTACAAGCCAAGCAAGGAAGGCCAGTAATTGCTGACAAACATCAGAAGTTAGAAAAGAGGTCACCAAGGGATTCTTGCCTCAGAGTCTCTGAAAGAAATGGACCCTGACAATACCTTGACTCCAGACTTCTGGCCTTCTGCGTTTATGAGTGAATATGTTTCTGTTGTCTTATGCCACCCAGTTTGTAGTAATTTGTTATTGCTGCCCCTGGAAATTTTCACACCCAGAAAAACCCTCTGTGAGACAGTGATTTGTAGGCAAATGGAAACAGGACTAGGCTGAGGGATAAGGTGAACTCCAATGCCTTTGCAACATTGGCCTCAATTCATTCCACAGGAAATCTGAAGCTCATAAACCTCTTCAAAGATGTCTGAAGTGTGGAAAGAAGGCTGAAATGTTTTATCTCTGTACGAACCTTTCGTTCTCTATATTGCATGCAGCAACCCTCAAAGAGGTGACACTTCATAGGACAAAATCGCTTCTTTCACTCGATGGCAATTCCAGAGTAGAGACTAAATTGTGAGCAGTCAGCAGGCAACTGACTGCTCATAATTTAGTCTCCATCAGCTGGGGAACTGAAGGTGTAGATCCAAAGCAGGGAATGTGGGTGGCACTTCACCATAGCCACAACTGGAAGCTGTGAGGAGCATCATCAGAGGAAGAACCATCTCAGAGATGGAGACTGTGGTGAATGGATCAACCAGAGCAGATCTTGGGGAGTTGCTTTTACAAAAGCAGGTGTTTTCACAAGTGAATCCTCTTCTTCCTCTGCCAACAGGTAGAAGGCCACAGACAGCACAAAGTAGACAATTTCTTCCCTTATTAATAAAAAAGTTGTTTCTAAAACTGACACCATGGGTAATCAAATGGCCGATAAGCACTTGAAAAAGTGCTAAACTTCCTTAGTCATTAGGGAAATGCAAGAACACAGGCCATGAATGCATGTCTCTGGAACGCCGGAGAATCCAGGCAAAATACTAAGAGAAGCTTGAAGGAGAAAAAAAAGAGGTGGGGGTTGCTTAAAAGGCCACAGGTGACCTTGAAGGAAAGGTGAAATTGTAAGGAAAGGTTGTAGCAGAGGTGAGGGCTTGCTGTCATCCCTCATGGAAGGAAATTGTGGCAGCATATGGACTGTTTCCTTGGGATAAACCTTAGGTCGTTCTCAGCACCAGTCAGTGGAGTGGTGGAGCCTCTTTGTCCTCTGCCGACAGGTAGAGAGTCACAGACAACACACAGTAGACAATTTCTTCCCTTGTTGATAAAATGGTTCTGTATCTAAATCTGACACCACAGGTAATCATATGGCTGATAAGCACTTGAAAAAGTGCTAAACTTCCTTAGTCATTAGGGAAATGCAAAGTAAAACCGCAATGAGATACCATTACACATACCCAAGGATGGGTAAAATTAAAAAGAAAGATAATAGCAAGTGTTGGAGCAGATAGGGTGATATTGGAATCCTCATACATTACTAGCAAAAATATACAATGGTGCTGCCACTTAGAAAAAACCATTTAGCAGTCTTCTAAAGTTGACCAAACACCTAACACAAATATCAGCAGTTTCTTTCTGAGATATTTACTCAAGAGATATAAAAATATATGCCCACACAAAGATTGGTACATACGTTTTTGTAATGGCTTTATTCATAAGAATAAATTTTCTCAACTAGAAATAAGTCAAATGTCCATTGACAAGTGAATGGATAAACAAATGGTCACACAATCATACAGTGGAATACTATTTAGTCATAAAAAGAAGATACAAACTACTGATATATGCAACTACATAGATGAATCTCAGAAACAGTATGCTGAGTTAAAGAAAACTAGACATAAAAGAATAGATATTGTGTGGCTGTATGTATACAAAACTCTAGAAGAGACAAATCGAGTCTACAGTGATAAAAAGATTAGTGGTTGACTGGGTCTGGGAATGGAGGGAGATTTCCTGGGAAGTGACCCAAAGAAACTTTTGGGGGTGAAGAATATATTCTATATTTTAATTGTGTCAGCAGTTATACAGGTGTATGCATTGGTTGAAAATTTTCAAGCTATGAGCTTAAAATGGGTAAAATAAAGTTGATTTTTTAAAAAAGCTGACCATATGGAAACCTCTCTGCCATTTGTTCTGGAAAAACCTGGAGCTGGTGGGTAGGGGATGAGATGACTATTCTTTTTTTAGCTCACACAGTGATCCCACATTTACACATCAAAGTCTTTTTCCTTGTTACCACAAAGCAAAAATGACAGGGTTGCCTGCTGGGATGATAATGACTTCCCAGACTAAAGAAGCCACAGAAGGTCACAGGAACTCTCAATCCCATTATCATCCTGTATTTCCCTAGGAGACCTCATGGCCAGTTTGACCGAGTTACTTTTTCCCCACTGCATCTTTCCTTTTGGATTCATTTGCTAAGACATTGAAAGGTCAAAAGACTTACTCAGAGTTGGTGACAATGAGTCAATGGCTGTGTTTCTTCTGCTTTCCAACCTGCAGTCTGAGCATGAACCCACAGTGAGACCCACTGACTGGGAGCATTATTTGGAATTCCCACAACCTCCCCCACCTCTCCTCCACTTTCCTCCTCCTTTCTTCTATATTCCTGTTCTGTCTCAAAATACCTAAGAATATCCTAAAATAAATGTATTAAGGAAGAATTAACAACTATGTTTTTATGCGAAAACAACGCCATGAAACTTAAATGTCTTGTGACCTCAAGAGAGTTTCTGAAATACCATGTCTTACAAATGTTTGAAATAATATTCACCTTCAAAAAGATGTATATTTTCATATTAACTCACCCTAATAAAGTTGACATCGTGAAAAACACCAACAGAATCAATGTGATATCTTTGTTAAAGTAAACCTCCAAAGTGTACCTGCTATACAACTGATTGTGTAATTCTAGAGTTATCAGATAGAAATGGTAACCAGTGTTGGGAAAAAATGACTGAAGTCCATATGTAATAAATCAATTTAGTTGCCACTAAAAGACACAATTAGGTCTGTTTAAGTAATCATACTTTAGAACATATTCAGCTACGAGAGGCAGGAAAACAGCAGGTTCTCCAGCCCAATTGTTCATGATAGTGAATGCAGAACAAAATATTTTTAGAAATATAGATTTCTAGGTCTCATTATGGAATTCAGATACAATGACTCCGGGGTGAAGTCCAAGACTGTGTATTTTTTTCAGTGTTACAAAGGTGGTTCTGATGTTCAGACATGTTTTGTCCAGCCTTGCCCCACTCTGACTTTCTTCTTAAGTGCAATGCTCAAAGAACTCTTGTCATATACCACAGTCCACAAGATTGGTACCCAAATGTTTTAGATCTTTCACTTCTATCACTGAGAGTACATCTCCAATACAGGTATATTTATTTAACTGCAAATTTATGCATAAATGCATCATATTTCAAAAGAATTTATATTTAAATCCACAAAAAATTACTTCCAAGAGCAAGCAAATGTCTCAACTGATCTTCATATGTGGGCATCTCTAATAAAGAGGATAGATATATCATGCTTAGAGTCAATATCATAGATCTGTATTTTTCTATGATATGACATACTGTTGTCTCATACCATGTGGATCCATCATTTTGACAAGACATTAATTCCAATGGTGTTAAAATACTTCTATAAGTGAAAAATTAACCAAGGTGAGTTTGGAAATGTTTAACCTTCTTCCTCAAGAGATTTTTGTATTGTAATCCAACTAAGTAAAGGCAAGAGAGTGAAAATATTTATTATATTGCATGACTTTAGCAGCATGTCTCTGACCAAGCAAGACAAGAATGAAGCAGGAACACAGACCATGAATGCATATCTGTGGAATGCCAGAGAAGTCCAGATTCTTAGCCCATCAGATATGGAGTCTTATAGCATCTTTGAGTATGAGACCAGGTGGAAAAAGAGATTTCATCCAAATTTACGAAGACTCCTCTGTCTGTGCCTTTCTGACAGAGCTTAAGTGCCTCAGCATGAAGCAGCCAGAGCAAGAATTGACAAAACTGAACTGACAATCCCTGACAATCTATTTCCCGACTGTAAAGCATCATCCATGGGAATAAGAGAGAGCAAGACTCAGGAACCCTGCCCCTCCTCTCTGGGCAGAGCCCAACACGCCTGGGAGGCCAGAGTCAGACTAACGGAGCTAGTCCAATGCAGGGGATGCCACAGCCTTTCTTTGAGAACCTCTCAAGAGTCAGTGCAGGGCTCCCTAGCTTCATTCTCACTTTCCTTTTGCTCTTTTTTCCTTTCTGTTACAAAAATACACTGGCATCTTAAAAATAAACAGTGCTGCCTTGCCACAGAGCTCTGTTCTCCTTTAAATAGTCTGACAAGTACAAATGAGTCAAGATTCCCTATTGCTCCCGTCCCAGGACAGATCACGGGGCCTTCTCTTTCCTCCTATTTCTTTCTGGCTGCCTGTACCTTTCTCTCTGCTCCTGCTTTTCTCTCAATCTAGTTTCCAATTTTCTGGCTGGTTATCAGCCATTCTCTCCCTCTGGGTGCTGCCCTGGGTCTCTCTCAGGAACTCTCTTGGCCTTATTTTTTCTGTGTAACACTATTTCTCTTTTTTTTCTGTCATCATTCTTTCTGAATGTCTGTATCCCCAAATAAATACAAAACAAGCAGGTAAAGTGAGCCACAGGAAAAATAAACCATTTAATTAGGGCATCTGTGCTGTGCAAAGTTGGAAAAAAAAATCTGGTCCAGTCTGGCTATGTCGACATCTTCTGTCACCAGGAACCTCTGGCGAGGCCCTCAAAGACTTCTATTCTTTATGCTATATTTGCATCTTTAATGTGCAATGAAGAAAGCCCTTGGCGTACATGCAAAAGCAATCTGTACTGTGGGGAAGATATGGTCTTTAACCTCAGGTTGAACTAAAAAGCACTGGAAATTTTAAGAGTTTGTTTTGACCTTTCAGGGTCACTCAGGATGGGGATCTGCCTGGCAGTTGTTAATGGTGGTTTGATTGGGCTCCAATACTGTTTTTAAGTCTCCACTTAGAGTCTAGCCAAGTTAAACATATTTTCTTTTCATCTCTACTTTCGTATCGAGTCTGCAGCCTCAGGTCTTCAGTCATTCCTTGGTTCCTCTCTGGATTTTGTCCAATTTGTTGACAAATCCTCCAATCTTTATTTAAAATTACTTCTTAATTTCATCCTGATAGTATCTCCCAGCGTTTCCTCAAGATCAGCATTTTGTTCTGTTTCTGCCCACACATCAAGTTAAATGTGGGAGCAGGCATATACAGAAAAGACCACAAAACTGTTTTGGGGGATAGGACTACAGGCAAGGCTAGTGGTCAGGCCGTCCAGACAAGCGGACTCTGGGCCTGGCAGTAGTGTTTTCTTTTCTTTTTTGAAAATGGTTTCTTTTCTTGATTGTAAAATTTATACTGATCGTTGATGAAAACTTCCAAAATACAGACAAATAAACAGAAGAACATAAAAATTATGGGAAATTCACAAACTGCAGATAATTACTATTGATACTTTTTATGTTTTCTTTCATTCTTTTACACGTAATTTTTTTTTTTAAGACGAAGTTTTACTTATGTTTCCCAGGCTGGAGTGTAATGGCGTGATCTCATCTCACTGCAACCTCTGCCTCCCAGATCTCCTGCCTCAGCCTCCTGAGTAGCTGGGATTACAGGCATGTGCCACCACATCCAGCTAATTTTTTGTATTTTTAGTAGAAACAAGGTTTCACCATGTTGACCAGGCTGGTTTCGATCTCTTGACCCCAGGTGATCCACCCGCCTTGATTTCCCAAGGTGTTGGGATTACAAGCATGAGTCACTGCACCCAATATATAAATATTTTTAAACAAACTTAATTGTACATTAAGAGTGTTTTACCATGTAGGTATTTTTCACATTTATATTTCATTCTTCCAACTATAATTTCATGCATTAGAACCACAATACTTTCATTACTGTAATTTTTTTAAGTACTTTGAATTGGTAGCGTGAGCCAATCAACACTCATTTCTCTCTCTCTTTTTTTTTTTTTGACATTTTCTTGACTATTATTTTTCTAATTTTTTTCTTTCTAAGTGAATGTTTGATTCACTTTTTTTGGCATTTTGAATGCAATTTCATTAAATACAAAAATTAACACATAAAAATTAAAAAGAGAGCTGACATTTACAGTGTTCTCTCTTTTATTCCTGGAACATAGACATTACTTATTCATCTTTTTTTTTTTTGGTTTATCTACAAAGTTTTATAGTGTTATTATATCTTCAGTTTGTAAATAAACATTTCTAGCTTTCTTTAAGCCTTGGCTTCATATATTGTGTATATATATATATATATGTATGCGTGTCTGATTTTATATTTTTCTTGTATCCCTTATATCTCTGGACAAAAATGCTTATTTTTTTATTGTGGTAAAATATACATAAAATGTACCATTTTAATCATTTGTAAGTGTACAATTCTGTAGCTTTAAGTACTTTCACATTGTTGTGCAACCGTCACCAATATCCTTCCAACTGCAGAACAGTTCTTCCCAAACTAAAAAGTTGTATCTATTAAACACTAACTCCCCATTTCCGTCTTCCCCCATCGCCTCCCAATCACCAATCTACTTTCTGTTTCTATGAATCTGACTACTGTAGGTACCTCATACAAGTGGGATTATACAATATTTGTTCAGAGAAATATTGATATTTCACTCAGCATAATGCTTTTAAAGTTCATTCCTGTCGTAGAATGTGACAGAATTTTCTTCCTTTTTAAGGATGAACAATATTCCGTTTTGTGTATGTGCCACATTTTGTTTATTCAGTCATCTGTTCATGGGCACTTGGGTTGTTTCCACATCTTGGCTATTGTGAATAATGCTGCTATGAACATGGATGTACAATATCTGTTCAATCTCTTGCTCTCAATTTTTTTGGTTTTATACCCAGAAGTGAAAGTGCTGAATCACACAGTAATTCTGTGTTTATTTTTTTGAGGAAACACCATACCATTTTCCACAGTGACTGCACCGTTTTATATTCCCATCAGCAATGTACAAGAGTTCCAGTTTCTCCACATCCTCACCGATACTTCTGATTTTCTGCTTTTTTGTTTTGTTTTGTTTTTTAGTAATTGCCATCCTAATGAGTGTGAAGTAGTATCTTGTGATTTTGCTTTGCATTCCCCTAATAATTAACGATGTTGAGCATCTTTTTATGTGCTTATTGGCTATTTGTATATCTTCTTTGGGGATATGTCTATTCAAGTACTGTCCCTATTTTATTTTATTTTTACTTTAGTGTACTTTGTTTCATAGGGCTGTTTCAGGTTCAGCAAAACAGCAGAAAGTATAGAGGTCCCATTATACCCTTGCTCCCACATATACACACACAGAGCCTTTCTCACCATCAACATCCCACACCAGAGTAGTACGTTGTTACAATCCATAAACCTACATCACACACCGTTATGACCCACCATAACCATCCAAAGTTTACATTAGAGTTCACTCTCGGTGTTGTTATACATTCTATAGGTTTTGACAGATGTATAATGCCATGTATGTACCATTATAGTATCACATAGGATAGTTTCATTGTCCTAAAAATCCTTTGTGCTCTGCCTGTTGATCCCTTCTTTTCTTCCACTCTTTGGAAACCACTGATCTTTTTATTGTCTCCATAGTTTTGCCTTTTCCAGAATATTATATAGTTGGAATCATACAACATATATACTTTTTAGATTGAATTGAACAATATTCCATTGTATGGATGTATCACAGTTTATCGATTCATCTACTGAAGGATAGGTTGGCTGCTGCCACGTTTGACAATTATGAATAAATCTATCATCATACATATGCAGGTTTTTATGTGGACATAATTTTTCTACTCCTTTGAGTAAATACCCAAGAGTCTGATTGCCGGATTATATGGTAAGAGTATGTTTAGATTTGTAAGAAACTGACATACATTCTTCCGAAGTGACTGTACCATTTTGTATTCCCACCAACAGCGAGTGAGGGGTCCTGTTGTTCCACATCCTCACCACAGTTGTTGCTGTCAGGGCTCTGGAGTTTGATCATTCTAATAGGGATAGGCTGGTATCTCATTATTGTTTTACTTTGCACTTTCCTGATGACATATGATGTACAATATCTTTGCATATGTTTACTTGCAATTTATATATCTTCTTTGGTGAGGTATCTCTTCAGGTCTTTTACCCATTTTTTAGTCAGGGTGTTTGTTTTCTTATTGCTGAGTTTTATCAGTTCTTACTATATTTTGGATAATGATCCTGATTCAGGCATGTCTATTTTCTCTTAGTCTATGGCTTATCTTCTCATTCTCTGGACAGCATCTTTCACAGTACCCTTCATAGAGCAGTAATGTTTAATTTTAGAGAAGTCCACCTTGTCAATTACTTCTTTCATGAATCATGCTTTTAGTATAGTACAGTAGTTCACCCCTCCCTGTGGAGGATGTATTCCAAGACCCCTAGTGGATACTGAAACCATAGGTAGTACTGAACCCCATATATTACTACATATTTTTCCTATTCAATACATATCTATGATAAAGTTTAATTTATAAATTAGGTATAGTAAGAGTTAACAATAGTAATTAATAATAAAAGAGAACAATTATAACTATATATTGTAATAAAAGTTATAAAATGTTGTCTGTCTCTTTCAAAGTATGTTATTGTACTCTACTTCTTTTTCTTGTGATGATGTGAGGTGATACGGTGTCTATGTGATGAAATGAAGTGAGGTGAATGAGGTAGGCATTGTGACACAGCATTAGGGTACCACTGACCTTCTGATAGTACATGAGAAGGAGGATCATATGCTTCAGGTGATCTTGGATTGTTGAGCCATGATGTCGATGGTTGGATGTCAGGAGCAGGCAATGTAGACAAATAAGGGTCAGGTAATGTATACAGTGTGGGTACACTAATCCAAGGGATGATTAATGTCCCAAGCAAGTCACCACAAGATCTCATCATGCCACTCAGAACAGCAGGCAATTTAAAACTTATGAGTTGTTTATTTCTGAATGTTTCCATTTAATATTTTTAGACCATTGTTGACTGCGGGTAACTAACACCACAGAAAGTGAAACCTCAGGTAAGGGGGAAATTACCGTATGTAAAATGTCATAGCCATAACCAAGGTCACCTAAGGTTTCTCCTATATTATTTCTATTTCATAATTTTGTGCTTTTCATTTAGGTATATGATTCACTTTGAGCTAATTTTTGTGAAAAGTGTAAGGAAAGCCTGTGTCTAGATTCATATTTTTGCACGTGGATGTCCAGTTGTTCCAACATCATTTGTTGAAAAAAAATATTTTTCCATCGTTATTTCCTTAGCTCCTTCATCAAAGGCTACTTTACTATATTTACTACTACTTCTGGGCTCTCTATTCCATTCTTTTTTATTCCATTTACCTATTTGTCTATTCTTTTAACAATACCACACTGTCTTGATTGCTATTCTTTTCAGTAAGTCTTAAAGTCAGGTAGTTTCAATCCACTGATTTTGTTATTCTAGGCCCTTTGCCTCTCCATAGAATCAGTTTGTCAATATCTACAAAAAGCTGGTTGATATTTTCACTGGAATTGTGCTGAATCTATAAATCAAGTTGGGGGAAACTGATATCTAGACAATATTGAATCTTCCTATCCATCAACATGTACTGTCCCCCTATTTATTTAGTTCTTTTATTTTATTCATCACAGTTTTGTAGCTTCTCATATGGTTTTTGTGTGTATTTTGTTAGAGTTGTGCCTAAGTATTTCATTTTTGAGGTGCCAGTGTAAATAACATTGTATTTTTAATTTTGCATTTCATTTGTTTATGGCTAGCATATATGAGAGTAACTGACTTTTGTATATTAATCTTATATCTTATAACCTTGCTATAATTGCTTATCAGTTCCAGGAGTATTTTCTCTGATTTTTTTCAGATTTTCTACATAGACATCACATCATTTCCAAATAAAGACAGTTTTAAATATGTATACCTTTTACCTCTTTTTCTTGTTTTATTGCATTAGCTAGGATTTCCAATATGATGTTAAAAAGGTGTGGTAAAAGGGGACCTCCTTGCCTAGTTCCTAATCTTAGTGAGGAAGCACTGAGTTTCTCACCATTAAGTACTATGTTAGCTGGAATTTTTGTCATGAATTCATATTGAATTTTGTCAAAATTTTTTCTGCATCTATTGATATGTTATTTTTCTTCTTTAACCTATTGGTGTGATAAATTATGTAATTGATTTTAAAATGTTGAATCAGCCTTACATCCCTGGGATATATCCCACTTATTTTGATGTATAATTTTTATACATTATTGGATTCAATTAGCTAATATTTTGTTGAGGATTTTGCATTTATGTTCATGAGACATATTAGTCTCTAGTTTTCTTTTCTTGTAATGTTTTGGTCCAGTCTTGGTATCAAGGCAATGCTGACCTCAGAATGAGTTCGAATTCTGCTTTTGAACTCTAAGACAGATTATAGAGAATTTATATAATTTATTTCTTAAATGTTGGATAGAATTCACCAGTGAATCCATCTAGGGTATTATTGGCATTAGAAAGTTATTAATTACTAATTCATGTATCTTCTCTCTTTTTTTGAGACAGAGTCTCACTTAGTCACCCAGGCTGGAGTGCAGTAGCGCAATCATGGTTCACTGCAGCCTTGACCTCCCAGGCTCAAGCAATCCTCCCATCTCAGCCTCCTGAGTAGCTGGAACTATAGCTACAATGTTTGGCTAATATTTAAAAATTATTTGTAGAGATGGGGTATCTCTATGTTACCCAGGCTGGTCTTGAATTCCTGGGCTCAAATGATCCTCCCACCTCAGTCTCTCAAAGTGCTAGGATTACAGGCATGAGCCATCACACTTGGCCTGATTCAGTATCTTTAGGCCTATCCAGATTGTCTGTTTCTTCCTCTGTGAGTTTTGGCAGATTGTATCTTTCAGAGAGTTGGTTCACTTCATCTAGATTATCAAATCTGTAGGCAGAGTTGTTCATAATATTTTATCATCCTTTTGGTCTTCATAGGATTTGAGGATTTGTAGTGATATCCATCTCTTCTTTCATTTCTGATGTTAATAATCTGTGTCTTTTCCCTTCTTTTTTAAGTTAGCTTGGCTGCAGGTTTATCCATTTTGTTGATCTTTTCAAAGAATCAGCTTTTAGTTTCATTGATTTTCTCTATTGATTTTCTATCTCTTTTTCTGTGTATTTTGGATTTAATTCACTCTTCTTTTTCTGGTTTCCCAAGGTAGAAGCTTAGATGATTGATTTCAGATCTTTTGTCTTTTCTAACGCATGTATTCTATACTATAAAATTGCCCCTAGGCACTGCTTTCACTTCATTCCACAAATTTTGATAAGTTGTATATTCCTTTTCATTTAGAACAAAATGTTCTTAAATTTTTCTTTCAATTTCTTGTTGGACTCATGCATTTTTTTAGTGTTTTTTAATCTCCATGTATTTGGGGATTTTTGGACTGTCTTTTACTTATTGATTTCTAGTTTAGTTCTGAAATAATATATTGTATAATTTCCATTCTTTTAAATTTGTTAAGGTGTGTTTTATGACCCAGAATGTGGTTTATAGTAGTGAATATTTCACGTGATCTCAAGAAGAGTGTGTTTTCTGCTGTTATTGGATGCAGCAGTCTACAGATGTCAATTATATTCTGTTTGTTGATGGTGATATTGAGTTCTGCTATATCCTTATTTTTTGCCTGCTGCATTTGTTAGTTCATAATAGAGAGGTGTTGACGTCTCCAACTATAATAGTGAAGTCATCCATTACTTCTTGCAATTCTACACATTTTTGCCTCACATATTTTGATGCCTTGCTAGTGGGGGCCTGTATAGGATTATTATGTATTCTTGAAGAATTGACTGCTTTATCATTGTGAAATGCCCTTCTTTATCTCAGATAGTTTTCCTTACTCAGGAGTCTGCTCTATCCAAAATTGATATAGTTACTCCTGGTTTCTTTTGTTTAGTGCTGGCATGGCATATTGGCATATCTTTCTCCATACCTTTAATTTTAATCTATATGTATCTCTAAATTTAAAGTGGGTTTCTGTGGACAATATGTAGTTGGGTTTTGTGTTATGGTCCACTCTAACAATCCTCATCTTTTAATTGGTATTTAGATTATTAAAGTTTAAAGTAATTATTAGTATATTTGCATTAATATCTATCATATTTGTTACTGTATTTCATTCATTGTCCAGCTTCTTTTGTTTCTATTTTTGTCTTTTACTCTTTTTCTGCCATTTGTAGTTTTAATTAAACATTTTATATAATTTTATTTTCCCTCCTTTCTTAGCATAGCAATTATACTTCATTTTCTTACTTTTTTTTTAATGGTTTCCCTAGAGTTTGCAGCATACATTTACAAATAATCCAAGTCTACTTTCAAATAATGCTATACCACTTCATGGCTAGTGTGAATACTATATGAGAACAAAATATTGCTAATTCTTCCCTCTCATTCCTTCTATCTTAGCTGTCATTTGTTTCCCAATGCTAATATACAGCATTTCACAATGCTAATAAGCATATATATCTAGTTCCTGTTATTATTTTGAACAAACCGCTATCAGATCAATTAAGAACAAAAATAAAAATTTGTAATTACTTTCATTTATTTCTTCTCTAATACTCTTTCATTAATCATGTAGAGTCAAGTTTTTTGACCTATATCACTTTTTTTCTCTCTGAGGAAGCTCATTTAACATTTCTTGCAAGGCAAAAAATTTTCTCAAGGTTTGTGTGAGAAGGTCTTCATTTCCCTTCTACTTTTTTTTTTTTTTTTTTTGAGACAGAGTCTCACTCTCACCCAGGCTGGAGTACAGTGACATGATCTCGGCTCACTGCAACCTCTGCCTCCTGGGTTCAAGCGATTCTCCTGCCTCAGCCTCCCTAGTAGCTGGGATTACAGGCATGTGCCACCACGCCCAGCTAATTTTTGTATTTTTAGTAAAGACAGGGTTTCGCCATGTTGGCCTGGCTGGTCTCTAACTCCTGACCTCAGGTGATCCACCCGCCTTGGCCTCCCAAAGTGCTAGGATTACAGGCGTGAGCCCCCACGCCTGGCCTCCCTTTCACTTTTAAAGAATAATTTCACAGGATATAGAATTCTAGGTTGGAGGCATATTTTTTTCTCTCTCAATACTTTCACGATTTAATTCCACTCTCCTTACTTGCATGATTTCTGAAAAGTACAGTGTATTTTCCCTCAAGCTTCTTTTAAGATTTTTTCTTTACCTTTGAATTTTGGCAGTTTGTAACATGCCTAGTCTAGTTTTTGTTTTTGTTCCCATTTATCCTGCCTGGTGTTCTCTGAGTTTTCTGGATCTGTGCTTTGGCGTCTGTATTAGTCTGCTCAGGCTGCCATAACAAAGTACCACAGACTGGGTGCCTTAAACAACAAAAATGTATTTTCTCACAGTTTTGGAAGCTAGAATGTCAAAATCACGGTGCTGTCAGAATTGGTTTCTGATGAGGCCTCTCTTCCTTGTAGTCAGCCGCCTTCTTGCCATATCCTCATACAGCCTCTTCCCTGTGCATTTGCAGAAAGAAAACGAAAAGGGTAAGATCTTTGGTGTCTCTTCCTCTCCTTATAAAAACATAAACCCTATTGGGTTACAGACCCATCCTTGAAACCTCATTTAACTTGTTTTACTTCCTTGCAGGCTCTATTTCCAAATGCAATGGGAGTTAGGACTTCAACATATGAATTTACAGGGAGGGGCACAATTCAGTCTATAACTGTGTCTCACATTAATTTGGGAAAATTCTCAGGAGTTATTACTTTAAATATTGCTTCTATTCCTTTCTCCCTTTCTTCTCCTTCTGGTAGTCCTGTTGTATGTATCTTATACCTTTTATAGTTGTTCCACAGTTTTTAGATATTTTGTTATTTATTTTCAGTTTTTTCCTTTGTTCATTTTAGCGGTTTCCATTGATACATTCTGAAGCTCAAGTTTCTTTCCTCTGCTGTTTTCAGTCAACTAATGAGCCTGTCAAAGATATTCCTCATTTCTATCAAAATAGGATTGGTTTTTAATCTCTAGTATTTCTTTTTATTTGTTCTTAAAACTTTCATCTCTGCTTACATTATTTTTCTGTTCTTGTAGGATGTCTACTTTTTCCATTAGAGCCCTTTGCATATTAATCATAGTTTTATTACTACTATTATTATCATTATTGAGACCAGGCTTACTATGTTGCCCAGGCTGGTCTTGAACTCCTGACCTCAATCAATGCTCCTGCCTCAGCCTCCAAAAACATTGAGATTATAGGTGTGAGCCACCATGCCCAGCCTATCATAGTTTTTCACATTTACGCTCTGATGATTCCAACATCTCTGCCGTCGCTTAGTCTGGTTTTGTTGCTTGCTCTGTCTCTTCGAACTGTAGTTTTTACCTTTTAGTATATCTAATACTTTTTTGCTGAAAGCCAGATATAAGGTACTGAATGAAAGGGACTGTAGTACGTGGGCCATTCATAATGTGGTGGTAAGGTGGTGGTGGAGTAGAATGTTCTATAGTCCCATAATTAGTTCTCAGTCTTTCTTTTTTTTTCTTTTGAGACAGAGTCTCACTCCATCACTGGGTGCCAGATTGGAGTGCAGTGGCATGATCTCGGCTCACTGCAACCTCCGCCTCCCGGGTTCAAGCAATTCTCCTGCCTCAGCCTCCCGAGTAGCTGGGATTACAGGCGAGTGCCACCGCACCCCGCTAATTTTTGTATTTTTAGTAGAGACGGGGTTTCACCATGTTTGCCAAGATGGTCTCGATCTCTTGACCTCATGATCCGCCCACCTCGGCCTCCCAAAGTGCTGGGATTACAGGCTAGTTCTCAGTCTTTCAATGATCCTGTGCTTCTGGGCTATGAACTTCATGAGAGCCTCTCATTTTTTTTCTCCTGCCTTAGGTGGGGCAGTAAGTACAGCTGAAGGGGCTGAAGTTGAGTTGAATATTTCCCTTCTCCAGTGTGGGAGACTAGAGGCAGTTACCTCACTTTTCCAATAGATCTAAGAAGAATTATTTATTTTCTGCTTTGTTCAGTTTTTTAAATTGTTCTCAGAATGGAGCATTGACTTCTAGAGTTCTTACGTGCTGGATCAAAAGGAGAAGTCAGTCTTCGTCCAGTTTAAATGGGGTTGTTTGTTGTTGTTGTGAGTTGTGGGATTGTTTTAATATATTCTGAATATAAATCCTTTATCAGATATATGATTTGCGTATATTTTCTCCCATTCTGTGAGTTGTCTTTTCATTCTGTTTGATAATGTCCTTTGATACCAAAGTTTTAATTTTGATAGATAAGGAGCCAACTTACCTATTTTTTCTTTTGTTACCTGTGTTTTTGATGTCATACCCCCAAAAATCATGGCTACATCCAATGTCATGAAGCTTTTCTCCTATGTTTTCTTCTAAGAGTTTTACAGTTTTTCTTATTATGTTTAAGTCTTTAGTCCATTTTGAGTTACTTTTTGTATATGATGTAAGGTGGAATTTACCTTTAGTTTTAAAAAACTTTATTGAGGTGTGATTGACATTTAAAAAGTTATACATATTTAATGTGTACAACTCAATGAGTTGGAAGTGGTGTCATGTAATATTTGTCCTTCCGTGTCTGGCTTATTTCCCTTAGCATGAAGTCTTCTAAGTTTATCCATGTGGTCACAAATGGCAGGATTTCCTTCTTTTTTAAGGGTGAATACTATTCCATTGTATCATAGACCATGTTTTTTTATCCATTCATCCATTGATGGACACTTACATTGCTTCTGTGTCATACATATTGTGAATCATGCTGCAGAGAACATGGCAGTACAGATATCTCGTTGAAATTCTGATTTTAATTCCTTTGGATGTATACCCAGAAGTGAGATTTCTGGATCATATTGCAGTTCTATTTTTAATTTTGGTGGGAACTTCCATACTGTTTTCCACAGTGACTGCACCAATTTACATTTCTATTGACAGTGTGCAAGAGTTCCCTTTTTTCTACATCCTTGCCAACATTTGTTATCTTGTGTATTTTTTAAATAATAGCCATTCTAACAGGTATGAGGTGATTTCTTATTGTGGCAGCTTCATTTTTTTATGCCTATGGATATCCAGTTTTCCCAAACCATTTATTAAAGACTATGAAGGCTTTATTTCAGGGCTCTTCATTCTAATCCTTGATCTATATGTCTGTTTTTATGCTTGGACCACTGTTTTTTATTATCATAGCTCTGTAGTAAGTTTTGAAATCAGGTAGTATGTGACTTTCAACCTTGTTCTTTTTCAAAATGTTTTGGCTACTTGAGGTTCTTGAGATTCCACATAAACTCTAAGAGGAATATTTTTATTTCTGTAAAAAAAAAATCATTGGGATTTAAATACGGATTGTACTGCATCTATAGATTGCTTTGAGTAGTATTGACATCTTAACAATATTAATTCTTCCAACCCATGAACATAGGCTGGTATCTCCATTTATTTGTGTTTTCTTTAATTTCCTTCAGCAAAGTTTTATAGGTTTCATTACACAAATGTTTCACCTCCTTAGTTAAGTCTATTCCTAAGTACTGTATTCTTTTAGATGCTACTGTAAATGGAATCGTTTTCTTAATTTTTTAAGATTGTTCATTGTCAGTATATAAAAACAGCATATTTTTTCTCTTATCCTATTTTATTATAGTTTGAGTGTCCTGAAACACATCCCTTGATCACTCTGAGCCCTCATGCCCTCATTTAAACAAAACAGATTAGATTAGATGGTTTCTAAAATCTTTCCCACTATTAGATGTTGTGATTCTACCTGGATACTCCTTTCCTTTAATTATCTATGTAAAGAGATCAATTCAACTTTCAAGTCCTTGCTCAGAATTTACAGTTTTTACATAAGGACTTCAACTCCCCCAACCCTCCCTCTGTTTTTACATGAATTCTATTTCACCATAGCACATATCTCAGAGCAATGTTCCAATTATCTTTTCCTCCACAGCAATTCAAATACAGCCTAGATGTATGCAAGCAACAAATAGGAATCAGGGCGTGACCAATTGAATGAATATGCTTGACTGCCTATGATCTAAACCATAAGTAAGGCTCTCCTAACAAAAACACATTAAAACCAGTGTATTAGTCCATTCTCACATTGTTATAAAGAACTACCTGAGATTGGGCAATTTATAAAGAAAGTGGTTTAACTGATTGATTCATGGTTCCACAGGATGTACAGAAAGCATGAGTAGGGAGACCTCAGGAAACTTAAAATCATGGTAGAAGGGCGAAAGGGAAGCAAGCATATCTTCACATGGTGGCAGAGGAGAGAGAGCAAAGAGGGAAGTGCTACACAGTTTTAAACAGCCGTATCTCATGAGAACTCACTAATTATCCCAAGAGCAACGGGGAAATCTGCCCTCATAATCCAGTCACCTCCCACCAAGCCTCCTGTGCAACACTGAAGATCGTAATTCAGTATGTGATTTGGGTGGGGACGTAGAGACAAATCATATTAGTCACCAAAAACAATCCCTTCATACAAGAGGGTGGACTTATACTTTTCTGTTATATGAGAAGGTGAACCTTTCATTTAGAACTGAAACTCATCTTAGCATAAAAATACAGACTAAATTAAAAAAAAAGAGAGTACTCCTCAGATTTTATTTATGGCAGAGCAATGTAAATAATAAAAATTGAGACATCAAATTGCCTTTAGATTTTCTTAATCTAATTTAAATTTGCAAGGTGATACATTCAGATTTAATCTAAGAGCTTTATCTTTGGCTCATTTTGTACTGTTCTAGGAGACTTTTTCTATTTAAGAAAACAGAGTTTTGTGGCTAGAAAAATTCCAAAGGAAAAAAAAGGAACATGGAGTTTTGTTGCAGATTAATTTTACACATATTTTGTATTGTCCATCCAAAATCTCAGAACCGTATTAGAAATACCAGTATTGGTGAAGGATTGGGGCTAACCTGGAGAGAATCATTTGTTCAGAATAATGGTTTCTAAATATTTTAAGGACTGCCACTTAGCATAGGAATGGAAAGTATTCTGTTTAAAAAGGAGAACAAGTCCAACGAGTGGGCTTTGTAATGAAACAGCTTTTGCTCAATGTAAAGAAACCCTTTTTGAGGACGGGGGCTACTCCAGCAAGGAGCTTACTATGTCAAGAGAGAATGGATTTCCTGTCACTGACAGGAAATGGAACACTCACTGACCAGTCTCTTCAAGAGAAGACTGGGGAAATGTATTAATTAAGTTGTCTCTAAAGTTCCTTTCAACTCTGAAGGTATATAATCTTATGATTCTTATACTTTTTCACATAGATATCACTGAAATATCTGAATGTGGCTTTTGTGTTGGCCTTCTCATTATTTAGTCTAAACAAAACAGGTTTCTTCAAGCACTGCCCGTGAATGACATTCTGTCTTGGCCATGTCCCTCAGACTATTTTTTAATTTTCTAATTCTAGTAATTAATTCCAAGCCCACTTCTTTTTTTTATTTTTTTTTTCGTGTGTGTGTGTAACTACATGACACAAGATTACTCTCTCAACTTGAAAACCCCAGTTTTGTTCACACATGTTAATAGAACATAGGCTTTAAATCCAAAAGAAGGATCGGCACTTGCTGTTGAACTTGGACAAATTTCCTAGTTTCTCTCAACACGAGTGTAGTGGATACTGTAATGTGCCACCAACATCCAAGATCCCACATTCAAGACCAAGGCACTGCCAGCTCCTGCAGTGTTTTCTGCTGATGCTCACAGGTGTCATTCCTGTGGAATGGCCCCCCCAATCAAAGGGAAATCCCTTGTTCAAATTATCCTTTCTGTATAAGTAGGATAAGTAGTCCATATACAGTGGTATAAGTAGTCCATATACAGTGACTACACTTGGAAGTACAAAGCCCAGGCCCTCTTGCCTCAATTCAGAATATCTCTGAAAAATCATCCTAACTCTAGAAACTCCTCTTGGGATTAGCTAAGGCCTTTTGTAACTGTACTGCACTTCAGCTCCTCCTTCTGCCAACATTTATCCCTCATTCTTGTACAGATGTTGTTCCTAAGAGCACAAGTAAATTACCTGCATTTTCTGTCTCATCACCAGTTTCCCAGGGAACTTGACCTAATGCTCGTCAATCTTCCAAATGAGAACATTATTCATTTCTTCATATAGAGAGGACCAAATGATATTACAAATATAAAATTATTGAGCACAGTGTGAAATAACTATGTACAGTCACATTTCACTCATTTTATTCTAACCCACACCTTCTCTACCAGATACGTGATAGCTATCTTCAAAGGGTTTTATATGGGGGAAGGAGATTCAGGCTATTTTGTTCTATAGATAAGAACTTCACTAGTCGGCAAAATTTTAGGCACCCAACAATGCCTGGTGCATAATTGGCAGTTAGTAAATGACTGCCAGTAAATGAATAAATGGATTGATAGATGGATGAGAAAATTAACATAATTTTAGAACTTTCTATTAATCCTTGCCCATGTAAAATATAATAGGTTGCTGCAATAATCATTTAAATAATACTTAACTACTTCATCTCTCTGTGTTTTGGCTTCCATGTTTGTTAAATGAGAATAATAATGGTACCTATACTCTGAATTCTGTGGAATAAATGAGATAATACATGTAAAGTACTGAAAAGTATTTCCCTTCACATATGAAGCACTCAAGAAGTATTATGTAATATTAAACATTAATTTCATGCTAAATACTGAAAAAAGATGTGTTATAAATATTGGCTTATTTATTCCTTACACCTACACTTTAACATAGGTGCTCCTATGTTTCAAAAAGTGAATTTGGAACTCAAAACTTTACAAATTTATTTTGTTTTAAATCCTCAGTTTTAGTTTTTAAAACAAAAACTAAACAAATTTACTTTGTTTTAGTTCCTTCTCTATACTCTCAATCAGAATTTATTAATATTTATTTAATAACTCCTATCAGAATGTTGGAAATTATTCTAGACTATTCCCTCCCCTGTATCTCCTACATCCAACTTTTTATTCACTCCGCCTCCTAAGCTGCCTCCTGCAGCAGGCACTGTTGCTGCCCTGCCTGTATCTCCTCTTGGCACTCATCATTCTGGGTGTGTCAATGGTTTCTGACTTCAAGCACTAACAGTTCTCTGTCTAAGGGCTTCTATGTTCTTCAGAAGCCTACTTTGTGTATGTAAACAGTGAGCCTAAAGTGTAGGGGAGCTAATGCCCTTTAGAGAGGTTCCCAACCAATGGTGGATGGGAGCTGAAGAATAAATGCCCCCCAATTCCCCTATTTGAATGGGACAACTCTTAGTACCTTCTATACAGGGTCCCAGCGGAACTTGGCTGCAATTCCACAGTGCTCTCCTGATCATTTTTGCATCCTCTCTTGGCTTCCTTCCTTCTGCCACTTCCTTGACTAAGTATCCTATTTGTGTACTCTGCCACATAAACTACTTGCACTCAAATCTTCATCTCCCACTCTGCTTTTTGAGGAACTCACTTAGGGCATCTCTCCATTCCCACTTCTGCTCAACAATTCATCTCCTTTCACCTGAACTGTTGCACTAATATCCTACCTTCCCTCTCTTGGCTTCAATTTCTTTCTTTAGACCCTGCCTTCAAAGAAATATTTCTAAAACATTAATATGATCATGTCTCATTGTATGCAGGATAAAACTCCTTAGCATGGCTGATAAGGCCCCCAAGATTTCATGCTCTTTCTTCTGTCTCCCTTTCCATCTTCACCTCCCACCTTTTCTCATCACCACCCCATGCTAGCTCACATGGAACAATTCACACTCCTTCAAATGCACCCTGCCATCCCATCCTCCATGGATTAACACACACCTGGCATGTCTTCCACTCAGCCCAATGTGCAGCCAGTGAGCCCACATTCTTCCTCTACTTCTGCCTCAGTGAAAGGTGTTCGTTCCGCACGTGGGTCACAGGAAGACCTCCACATGTGCTCATCCTTGTGCTAGTCACACTGCAGTCAAGTTATTTGCCACAATGTCCATCTCCCCCACCATGCTAAGAGTTGCTTGAGAGCAGCAGTAGTCTCCTGGATCAATGACCCCCAAGGAATCCACACACAGCAGGTGCTTTAGGAAGTTGTCTTGTGGTAATGAATGGCTGAGTGCATGAATGTACAGTATCTAACAGCTGTCAGAGCTGGAATTCCAACATGGGTGTGTTTATTTCCAAAGCCTGCTCTCTTCCCACCGCAGTGTGCTCTCCAAGGGAGAGAGCTCCACATCATGATTCTGTTGCTTCCACAGGCCGGCTTTCTTGTACCAACGCAATGAGCGTGCAATCATCACACATTTTGATGCCTGACGCTTCCCTTTCTATAGTCAGGAAGAGCAGATTCAGATCTGAAATGCCTTACTCCTGGCAGCTTATCAGGCTGATTTCCTCTTTGCCTTGTCTCAGGTCAACCACTGTGTATATAACAGAACCTCCTTCATTTTTTTAGCTCCACAAAACCCTTACTTTTTCTTTCTCCCTACTCTAAGTCAGAAGAAAAGAGTGTTTTGAAAGAGCAGAGCCAGGAAATAAGATCATTCTGAAAAAGGTATCAGAACAAAGCAACTCTCTAGAGAGGGTGGGAGGTAAGGAGTGAAGAAGGAGGTTTAGGGGACGACTGGCATAATTGCTGCCACTGTGAGCAAGAGTGAGAGAGGAAGAAATTCAGTTGATTTTTCACAGAACTCGGTAACCGTGCATTTGTATCTTAATCATTACCTCATTGTGTTAACCTGAGCCTGATTTAAAACTACTATTGAAAGTGCATCATCAATGTGGAATTCAGACAATGCTTTCACTCTAAGGTTTTGGAAAGACTACTTCATCAGTAGGGGTTGAGGAAGGGGAGCAGGAAGAAGGTCAAAGCTTAGCTAATGTTTGTAATGGTAATGAAAATACCAGGGGTGCTCCCTCAGGCTCCCTCTTTGGGTGAAAACAATTCGCTGTTGGTTCCTAAGCTCTCTCCATCAATCCAGAGACTCCCTATTATCTCAAGATCCCTGCTTCCACAGGGGATCCAAGGTGGCTCAAGCCCCTCTTTAGCAGGCGTTCCAGCTTCCCACCACCTTCTATAGGCACCTTCGGTTTGTCATGAATGGATCTTTAGTTCTGGCACTGATATTTGAACAGGGACAACTGTTATAGTATCAAAAGCCAACTTATCGTTATTATTTATCTCTCACTCCAATTACAATTATTTAAGGAGATTAAAACCTCCACTGTTGCTATTTAAAAACTTCAGCAGCCCCCAACATTTTCTGCTCAAGCCTACATAATAGACAGGTAATATATATTAAGTAATAACTTTAAAAGTCTTGTTTCTGAAGTCAAAATGTCTATACCAGGATTTAGTCTACACACCAAACTTTATTCAGTTTCAGGGCTCCCCTCCCTCATCTTGACAGCTGCAAAGGTGGTAGATTCTTCTTTCTCCTACTGATGCTTCCCTCCACACTCCCCTGTACCTGCCAGGTATTTTCTGATCAGGTCAGAGAATGGCATAGAAAGAGGAAATGAAAGCTTTATGGACAAGTACTGATCGGGGCTGACTTTGCACCCTGTGCCTGGCAGATAAATAAGGCTCACTCCTTCTCTTGTAGGTCCTTTCTTTGTTCTCTGGAATTTCTGTCACCAAAAACCACTTTTGCTATTGCTTTGAGCCTGAAAGGTATGTCCTATTTCAAGTGGAAAACCTTAGGATCTCATGATAAGCCTCAGCTTCTTACTGCTGGGTTTCTTCGCTGTCTTATGGGTGGCACCCAAGATGGCCACATGTCTGACCTTGATCTCTCCCTATTTTTGTGTGTGTGTTTATCTCTGTAGGAAAAGAACCACGCTCCATGGGAAACAAGCACCCCTTGACCCAACAAATGTTGGGATCACAGGAAGGATCCATCACAGCTGTCTACACCCTGTCATCATTTCACGTTCTCATCATCAAGCACAACTCCTCCATGTCTCTCAAATGTAGGGAACATGTTTCAAGCTCTCCAGTCACCCCACAGAAGCCTCTCACTGGGATCATGATGAATACCCCTCATGCCTTCGGCAGGAGACGCTCATGGCACTGCACTAGCTCTTCCCAAATAAATGGTTTTTCAAATCCTCCCTTCTTCTCTGCTCTCAATTTTTGTTTTAATTGAAGTCAATGAGAAGAGTTAAAAATCAGCAACCACTTTACAAAATATGTCTTTGTAAATGTTTCAAGTAGGGATCTACCTGACATCTGCTTTGGTATCTAATATTTCTTGTGTTCACACCCAGTCAAAACTGTGGTGGGAAAAGATCTCTTTTAACATCTCGATCCCGCTGTTGAGACTTTGAAGGACTCACTCCCCTCTAGTATCTGGGCTACCTTCTGATATTATTTCTCTCTACAAATTAGAGAACGGAGGCTCAGAGAGGTTAAGAAACTGTTCAACATTCATTAGATTGAGGAGCTATAATTTGATACCCAAGACTTCTGGACTGTAATCCAGGTGCTCTTAACCTCTTAGCTCTGATGGCCACTGGGAACCAAGTTATGCCTTTCTGACTTGGAGAAAAGCTCAGAAGCACAAACTTTCCCCACTGTTGTCAGGGTGAGCTGTGTCCCACATGTCCATCAGGCACTGAGAGTGACTCTGCCTGCTTTTCTCTTTGCTAGCAGGTATCACCTATAGTGCCCTGTAGCTGACTCAATCCCAACGTCTTTAATACTTTGTAACTAAAAGCGTGGTCCAAAGGCCAGAGCAGCATCTGAGAGCTTCTTAGGAATGTGTTATATCAGTGCCTCCCCAGCAATATGCCCTATGGGAATCTGCATTTGAGTAGGGACATGAAGATGAAAGAAGCACCAGTCCACACCATTGTTCCTAGGAGATCTAAAGAATATTTTGTACATCTACTTCCTGGTGTCTTCCCAAATGTCCCTGAAAAGAGCTGGAGATTAGCTACTCCTTGGAATCCTCACTACATCTATTACTTTATTATATCCGAATATGATATTATAATGCATCACTTTGTTTATCTAACTTTCGGGTTATACCTTTCCACAGCCTGTCATCTTGAAACAATATCCTCTGCTCTTTATCCTGAAGACAATGAACCTAATTTCTAAATTAAAAATAAATCTCCAACTAACTGATTCGTAATGTACCCCAGCACAGTAGAGAACTATTACGAAAAAAAGAGTCGGATCTAGCTATGCTTTGATAGTATAACCACAAGTTCTCGGTGACTTTCAACAATTCCTCTGTAGTAAAAATCCATCATGGTTGAACTCCCTGTTGCCATCATTTCTGGACTCAGACAGAAGAAACAGCCCTTTTTGAGACACATTGTCCTCAAGACAGCACCGTGTGGAGCTTCACTGAAAGCTCCTGCATACAAGTGGCCCACATCACTTCCTCTCACGTTCCATTCCGCAGCCACAGGAGGTCACTGACCATGTCTGATATCAATGGGGCACCAGGGAGGGGCTGCTGGGATTGGCACGTGGGGAGAGCAGCAAATATTGGGAAATATAATGCAATCCATCACACCTCATGACAGAGGTACAGATGAAGTGCTTTGGGGATTTGGAAAAGTGAAGAGTATCTCTAGCTGAAAAAAAAGGAGGAGACTTTCTGAAGGAGGTGATGCCAGCCTGGGCTTTGAAATGTTGACAGTGGGGATGAGAAGGGTAGACGAAGGAGGCTTGGGAAAGCCTGCAGCCATGGATGCAACGTGCTGGGAAATACTGTGCACTGGAGTGGAGGATGGAGTAGGAAAGTAACAGAAATGAAGTTGAAATATAATTCTAGAAGGCCTGAAATTCTAGCTAAGATGTCAAAACTTCACTGTAGGAGCAATGAGTGAGGAGCCAGGGCCAACAGTGACACAGCATGTGACATGGAGAGAGTCATGCTACAGACAGAGTCATCTGGTCTGAAAACAGTGCTTGCATAATAGCAGCTGAGTTTAAGACCCCTAATTCCCCTCTCCTTTCTCTCTCTCTCTCTTCCTCCTGCTCATTTTCTAAGACCAGCCCAAATATCTCCTCATTTGTCCTTGAAGACTGATCTAACCCTGTCATGAAAAATTAATTGATTATTTTTCTTTACATCCACAGTCCTTATACATGTAGTCCTAAATTTGTGTGTGTTTGTCTGTGTGTATATGAATGTTTGTCCTTTAAAGAAACATGAGTTTTCAAACATCAAAGAAAACTTGCTTTGTATAATTTTGAATTTTCCATTAAGACTCAAAGCTACACATAGCTTTGCTGGTTGAAAAGACAGTTTGGATGAGGAAAGACAGAGACTCCATTTGAAGACTGTTGCAACAGTCTATCAATGGAGTGAAATTCGGAAGGGAAAGGCCCAATAAAATATACTGATTACTATTTATGTATTTACGTATGAATACTCCTTTTACTTTTAGTAAATTCTGAAAAAAAAAATATTTTTTCTTTTGTTTTCATTGAAACAGTTTTTAGTGCTACAAATACATGGCATTGAGGTTTGGAACCAAATATAGGCCTGACAGTCGAGTCCTTTTTTTTCTGGAGGAAGGCTTCAAGTTCCAATCAACTGCTAGTAACAACGTTTTTACAAATCAATGTAATAACAAGGGGTTTTAATTTGCTTCACATTTTTATTTTTAGCATTCTAGTCATAAAGTCTAGATTAGAATTTAGTTCAATTCCCTAGAAGGCAAATGGTTTTTCTTTTGCAGTATGAGAGAATCCACAAAAACACCTTGAAGAGGTTTATTTTATATTTTGATATACTGCCCTTTGCATTCCAAAGTTAACACTACAAATGAAGCCAAATATGACACACTTACCTAAGTCCAAACATCCATGTTTAGTCCAACATTAACTGAAAAATACTGTGGGGGTGAAATGCTCTCCACTGAATAGAAACCACTTCTCACAGCATGTCTTATGCACATGCACTCTAGGATGGAGTCAATGGGGAAGTTCAAATAGGGAAGTCCCAAATCCTAAAACCCATTTTAATATCCACAAGGTCAATTAACCATAACCATTTTCCTGCCTGAAATTCCCAGTTGCCATGAATTTCTCACTAATGATATTTCTCCAGGGTCTTCTGGATTTTGCAGTTCTCTGCTTCATTAGGACCAGGAACTTGTCTGAGCCCAGAGAGAGCCTGAGTGGTGACGTTCAAAGGGAGAAGATAAGCCTGGACTCCTTGGAAAGGATGTTAGAGGTGACCTCACTTTTCAACATTCTTTCTCTAAAGAGAATACCAGGGATGGTGTAGATTACAGAAATCCAGGTGCTATATTTAGGCTGGAATGAGGGTTACTAAGGGAATTTCTGTCTACCTGGTATGGTGCAGAGGATGGGCTACATAGTCATTGACAAACTCCTTGACCTTTCTCTATGCAGGTGTATTTGTATGTAGGGGGTACCATAACACATCATCACAAAATTTAGGCACAGAATACAACAAGAGTTCTGAACACTAGATGTCTGCTGTCTCTGAAACTTCTTGAAGAGAATCCTTCCTTGCCTCTTCTGGTGGTTGCCAGCAATCCTTGGCACTTGTTAGCTTGTGGCAGCATAATCCAAATCTCTGTCTTTGTCTTCCCATAGCTGTCTTCCCTCTGTATCTCTATTCTCTCTTCTTAGGAAGACAAAAATCATATTGAATTTATGGCCCAGGCAAATTGAATATGACCTCATCTTAACCTGATGACTTCTACAAAGACTATATTTCCAAATAAGATCACATTTACAAGTGGACATGAATTTGAGGAGATACAATTCAACCCAGGACAGTGGGTGTTTGAAGGAAGAACTGAAGAACATGGGATAAATGTCTTTATCCAATGAAGCTGAGAGCCAGCCTCATAAAAGGCTGGCACATAATGGGGTGGAGATCTGAATGTGTGTGGTTATGTGAGAAGGACAAAGACAAGTAAGTACTGAATGCCTCTTCTCAACCACTGTCCTCAAGTTTATTTCTAGGCTATTTGTGTACACATGAATTTATGTCCTATCTCGTTCAAATGGACTTGAAGTCACAGAAGTTAGACAGATTTTAATGTTCCTCAAGGAAATCAACATTCACAAAATACACACTAAGTGCCTGGCACAGTTCTAGATGCCACGAACAAGTTATCTCATTAAACTTCCTTATCACAAGTAGCAATTATTTTCCCAATAATACAGGTAAGGAAACTGAACCTGAAAAAATAACTTCCTTCTTCCAACATTAGTTGTACACATATTTAACTAATTTGTATTCAAATAGAAGTAAATATAAAACACTAAATAAATTTTTTCATACCATTTAATGCAAAGAATTATCTAGAGTCACACTTGCTGCAGGCGATGGATCCTTTTATTGTGATTTATTTCACACATTATTTAGGACAGAAATTCTCTTCTACTTCCTCATGACCTCCATGAAATATCAGTACACAAAGAATACATAGACAGCATCAATGGTAGAGTGGCCCATTGGCTTTTATAAATCCTCAAATCAGAATTCACACTTTAATTCCAAATAAACTGGAGAAAATCATTGGAAACTATAAAACCCAATTGTAGCCCAAAATCTGCCATACAACAATTATGCCATTTGGGAAACTCAATTCTCTAGTTCCCTCATCTGTTAAACCAGGGTGCAGTGCAGATGTATCTCTAAAGACCCCTTCGCTTTATTGTTTTATGATTGTAAGCATTTTCAAACCACAATCTTTTTAAAGCTTCTATGCAAAAAGCCATTATTGGTAAGGAACACATTTTAAATTCAAATTCTTATTTGACCACAACCTGATTTCTTTGAGACCCATGTTAAATTGTGAGAATGTGTGGCACCATATTGAGAATAGATGAGATATTATGTTGCCCAATGCCCTCTACCGATTGCACATTTCTTTACTGTTGATGCTTCTGTTTCTCCAAATATTGCCTTTCTAGATGTCAAAATTTTTAGCCTGTGTGTACCTGAGAGGAAGGTGCTTACTGAAGGGTATTGTTTGTTCCTTGTGGGTAATGTTATTCCCCTGGACTGGCTGTGAGACCTCCTCCCCTTGGAGGAAAACCTTGGGTCCATGTGTTTGGCAGATGATTAAAACAAGCTCTGTTTGGGGTTTTTCTTTTGACTCAGTAAAATCAGAGAAAAGAGAACACTCTAGTGACTCTCCTCTCTACAAGGACGTTTCCGCTTTAAGAATGTGGACATGATGACTCCTGAAAACGAGCACTTTGGATTCATGTTGGTGAGCATGCCAATAAATAGCATGGCTGGGGGATCTGCCTTTAATAAGGCTCCATTTTATTTGCAGTTCTTGAACAGATCTGCTTCTTAGAAGTAGGATAAGATTTTTACAAGGTTTGGGTTGCAAAGAGTAAGTTTTACCTCGCCTTAAGCATCATTTGGCCACCTAGGAATTCCAGCAGAAATCTGCCAAATTTAAAATGCATGGATTTAAATAGCTCAAAATACACTGACTTTCCATCCATAATTTTTGAAAATATCCCATTAATTTTTTTAAAAGTTAAATTTACGACTTTGTGTATTATGTAAGAATAGTGTTAGTGTCACATGCATGTATTTGGGGATATGTATTAGCTAGATACTTACTTTTAAAAGTGTTTTTTATTTAGAAATTAAAGTATTTAAAAGAAGCCAGCCTGGGCAACATAATGAGACCCCATCTCTACAAACAAACAGGCATGGCGTCATGTGCCAGTGTAGTCCTAGCTACCAGGGAGGCTGAATTGGGTGGATTGTTTGAGCCCAAGAGTCCAAAGCTGCAGTGAACTGTGATCCCACCACTGCAGTCCATCCTAGGTGACAGAGTGAGACCCTGTCTGTAAATAAACAAATATATAGTTTAAAGAGAGAAATTATCTTATCTGTTTTGAGCCAGGTTTCTCAGGTGTTGAGATGTGTTTGTCACACACACACACACACACACACACACAAACAATTATAAGCATTCAGGTTGGAATATTTGGACTCTTACCATAGTACACAGAGACCCATCGTTCATGACCAGAGTGAGTCAGTTATAGGAACTGATTTAAAAAAAAAAAAAAAACCAGGTGGCTCACAAGATGCCATGAGCACCATGAACAATTATGTAAGAGTGAGTTTTTAATGTGATACTTGTAAGTAATAATAATATGGTCAACTGTCTACAGACAAATAACCAATTATAGGAATTAAGGTAATTTTTAAAACCAAAGAAAATAGTGTGGCCACAAACTCCTTCTTGAAGAGAAGAAGAATCTAAAGAGCAGGTCAGGAGCTAGGTAGTAAGGAAAGTGTTGAGAGGGTGGCCAGTTAGCGAATTATTAGTGTGTACTGGTTGGTACTGTTAGGCACTGTCTGAGTGCCTGCCCAGCTTCCTTGACACTGTCCCCTTGGTCATATGTCTTAAGAAGCTGGATTTCCCATTTTTCCTTGAATTCTAAGGAAGGCTCTGGTATCCTTCCAAAAATTTATTTTAAAAATAGCTCACTGAAGCTGGTTTTCAATACCTGCAATAAAAAGAAATTCACTCATCCTGAGTGAGCTGCAGGAAGGGTTAGGGCTGCTATGGTATTGCCTACTGGGTCCCGAGTGGGAACACCCCTCAGCCACTGTGACAGGCAGCTTACTCATGGTATTGGCCCTTGCCTTCCAGTAGGAGAAAGTCATTCTATGGAAAGTTGATTACTCCCAGAAAGGATTTGTCAGTTGTGACACCTGTTTCCTGAAAAAGAAGCTGTCCTCAGTCAACACAGCGAGAGTGAAGATACACGTTACTCTTTCCTAAGCATCTGCACTGGTGCAAAGTAAATGCCACCAAATGTAAAAGGTCGTCTTCACTCAGTGCGCTCAGTTCTCATTTCGGTAACCACGTTATACATATAATGGGCGGTTAAAATCAGTGCCACTTGGAATTCATTTGGAATTTATGGCTTCCCCCAACTCCTGTTTTCTAGATTCAGACTCAATTTATGGCTTGGAACATAGTGTTTCCTACAGGAAAATCTTTGAAATGTGCAAGAGAAAAAAGGGCTCTTGGAGAATATTAAATATCTCTTAAAAAACACCATGCTGATGAGTAAATGAGAGTGTAAATGAATCCAGATAAAAAGTATTGAGTTTCCCTTGAAATACTCAGGGGCTTAAGAGTTAAGGGAAAAAGTTGTGTGAGGAAATATGTTTTAGGTTATGCCAAATGCAAAATGTGTGCAAAAGTGTTTGAGATGTTTTTCCTAGATTAAGATGCCACCACATTACCTCTTCTCAGTAATTAGAAAATTAGACAAGTAAAATTTATGTGTAAATTCAGTGCAATCCATGAGCATGAATAATGATCTCAAACTACAATTAAGTACAGAATCTTTGCAGAATTACCCTGGAGTAAATTCCAGACTCTAAAGAAGTTATGAATTAGGCCATGAAGAAAGAGATGCAGGCATTAACTTGAGGATTTTGATTTAGTTTTTAATGTGGCTTTTAAATTATTTTGAATTTAGTCATTTTAAGAATGTGGATGGGAATATAAAACTAAATAATGATTTTAAATGGGCACACAAGTCAAATTCTTATCCTTTGTAACTCCAGAAGGAGACAAAATCAATTGGATTTTGGTATAGTGTGAAAAAATTCAGATGATGTTGAGTCACACTTGGGGATCTTCAACTGACTGTGCCTCATCTGTTGACACTATCCAATACAATAAATTCTTTGGTGTCTTGTGTTTTCCTTTTATTTTTATTTTTATTTTTTGAGATGAAGTCTCCCTCTGTCGCCCAGGCTAGAGTACAGTGGCGCGATCTCGGTTCACTGCAAACTTCGCCTCCCGAGTTCAAACGATTCTCCTGCCTCAGCCTCCTGAATACCTGGGACTACAGGTGCCCACCACCACACTCTGCTCATTTCTTTTTGTATTTTTAGTAGGGACAAGGGGCAGTTACCATGTTGGTCAGGCTGGTCTCGAACTCCTGACCTCAAATGATCCACCCATCTCGGCCTCCCAAAGTGCTGGAATTACAGGTGTGAGCCACTGCACTTGGCTTTGTTTTCCTTTTGTATCATTATAGTGGGCACTTTTGTCCAGCGTCCATAAGAAAGTGACATCATAAGTAATTGTCACTTTCTCTTCAACTAATCTCTGTAGAAATTTTCTCTGCAGCAGACACTGTGCTATTTGCTTTGGAGATACAGAGCTGGGTAGTCCTAGTTTCTGTTTTCCGGAAGCTGATGATGTCAGAGAATAGAGAAGTCACACAATAAACAAATTCAATATATGACTGATCTGAGAGTTCCAGAATTAAAAAAAAGACATCATGAGAGTCCAGAAA
Organism: Cacajao melanocephalus; assembly: GCA_963573385.1. NCBI lineage: Eukaryota > Metazoa > Chordata > Mammalia > Primates > Pitheciidae > Cacajao > Cacajao melanocephalus. The sequence continues at coordinate 15,038 of CAUYLG010023413.1, read as the reverse complement.
AGGACATGAAAGGAAATTTATCTATTCTATTTCTTTGATAAAGCTTCTGTAAGTGCTTTCATCCACACATATATTGTCCTCATTTTTTGAACTCTTTATTTTACTACCATTTGAATAACATTGCCAATGGTGCATTGTCATGCAATGACAATGCGTAAGCCTTTTGCATCTATATGTTCTGTTCCCTATCAAAGCTCCTTGGCTATAATATAAATTTCACATATTATGCTTCTTTGAATCTTCATCTAATATTTACAAACTGTAGCACACTATGATAATCATTTCTTAGTCTGTTTTCTGCTGCTATAACTGAATGCCACAGAACTGAGTAATTTATGAAGAAAAGAAATGGATTTCTCATGGTTCTGGAGGCTGGGAAGTCCAAGAGAATGGCAGTAGCATCTGGCAAGGGTCATACCATGGTGAAAGGCAGAAGCCAGCAATCAAGACAGAGAGAAAGAACCAGACTGAACTCACTTGTATAACAAACCTGGTCTCCTGATAACTAATCCACTCCTGCAATAATGGCATTAATCCATTTATAAGAGCAGATCCTTCATGATTTCATCACCTCTTAAAAAGCCCCACATCTATTAAATCTCAACATGAGTTTTGGAGGCAACAAACATTCAAACCATAGCATTCCAACTTTGGGCTCCCAAAACTCATGTTCTTCCTATATACAAGATACATTCATTCCATCTCAATAGCCCCCAAAATCCTAACTTGTTTTATCAGTAACTGAGAAGTTCAAAGTCCAAAGTTTTGTCTAAATCCAATATGGGTGAGACTGAAGACATTATTTACCCTAAGGCAAATTTCCTCCAGTTGTGAGCCTATGAAATCAAAACAAGTCATATACTTCCAAAATAAAATGGTGGCATAAGCATAGGATAGACATTCCTATTCCAAAAATAAAAGAAATAAGCAAGAAAAGAGGAGTAAATCATCCCAAAACCCAACAGAGAAAACAACATTAAGTCTTAAGGCTGGAGAATAATCTCCACTGATTGCATGTTCCAAATCCTAAGTACACTGGGACCCCAAGGTCTTGAGCAGCCCTGTTCCCATGGCTTTGCTGTGTGCAGTTCACACTTCAGCTTTGGTGAACTGGAGTCTTGTGCCTTTATCTCTCCCAGGGCAGCATTGCATGCTGGTAGCTCTACAGTTCTGTGGTCTCAAAGATGGAGCCACGTCTATGGCTTCAATAGGCACTGCCCTAGTGGGAACTCTCTGTGATGCCTTTGTTCTGTGCCTGTGGAAAGTTTTTGCCTAGATACCTAAGCTATTTGCAACATTCTTTGAAATCTAGCTGGAGAAAATCATGCCCCCACAGCTCTTGTATTCTGGATCCCTACAGAATTAGTACCAAATGGGTGCCACCAAGGCTTACCACTTCCATTTTCTGGAATGATAGTGATGCAGGATTTTTTTAGTGCTGCTTCACCAGGTGGAGTCCTCTGCAGCTAGTGACAACCCTGTCCAGACCCTCACTAGGCTCCATGCCTGCTGCAGCAGGTACCCCACCCACTTGGCTCAGCAAGTTGCACTTGGGTTGCACTTCCACCTGGATTCACGTGCTCGCTGCATGATCTGGTGAGGCCAGGCATGGGCCAGGCATGCAGCTGAGCTAGGCATGCCATGACCTGCTTCTGCCTTGGGTGCTGGCATCTGAATGAGAGGAATGTGGTGGCACTCAAAAAATTCATGGACATCAGCAATCCCAGAGGCCCAAAGGGTATGTTATTCCTACCATCCACAGCTCAGTGGATGGGGGCGTGCTAACAGCTCTTTCAGTCCCATTGCTCCACTCTGACCTGTGACTCCTGGGCTGGCCCAGCCTCACTGCTGCTTCCTGTCATTTGGAGTAGCCACCCAGCTGAGGGCAGAGGGCTACAGTGTTACAACCTTTCTCCTACTCACGTTCAGAGGGTCCTGAGTTCTTGTTCCATGTCCAAGAAGAATGAGGTTATGCTGACAACTAGAGGGCAAGCAGGGTGGATAGTTTTATTGAGTGACAGCTCTCAGTGGAGAGGGGACCCAAAGACGGCAGCAATTTTCCTGGAGTTGGGTAGTTCCCCCAACCCTAAGGCAGGTAGTCCTCAAGTGTGGCTGAATCTGGGGCTTTTATGGGCTCAGAATGGGTAAGTGTGTGTTAATTGGTCTGTGAGCATGCGAAAAGGACTAAAAAAAGACACTCTTCAAATATGAACATGACAGTGCAAGAAACCAATTAGGGAAGGATAGGATATGTAAAATAAGTAAAGGGTGGGGATCAATCAGAGGAAAGCATGCCAAACAGGAAGAGAGGTTCTCAATCTGGTCTGTGGATTTATCAAAGACTTGTACCTTGGTTTTCAGGCTTTAAACTGTCTTCAGCTTAAAGGTCAGGTTTTACTGGGGACCTGCCCCTATCTGCCTAGGCATTTGACTGTTTCCTGCAGCTATTTGAGGCAACCAAGGAGCACTACACTGGGATGCAGAAAGCAGAGACTTGAGGCCCTTCTGGGCAGTAAACACATGGAGGGCACCCTAAACCTGTCTCCCAAAACCTCTGCTGTCTTAGAGCTCTGAACCTGGGATGGGAGGGGCAGCCTCAAAGAATTCTGAAATACCTTCAAAGCCTTTCTCCAAGGGTCATGATGAACAGTACTTGGCTTCCTTCTGTTCTTGGTAATCTCTTTAGTAAATGATTGTGTGGACACACCCTTGCACACTTTTCTGTTCTTTAAATGGCCAGGCAGCAAATTTTTCATATTTTTCTTTTCTACTCCCCCTTCAACTACAAATTATGCCTCTACATTATTCCTTTCCTCTTGCATCTTATTATATGTGGTTAAAAGTAGCCAGGCATCACCCTGAAGGCTTTGTTCGTTAGATAGTTCTTCTATCACATATCCTAGTTTGTCACTCTTAAACTCCACCTTCCATAAAGCCCTTAGACATGAATACAGTTCATACAAGCTCTTCGCTGTTTTATAACGGAGATGGTCTTGGCTCTAGTTTCCAATACCTTGTTTCACAGTTCCATCTGAGACCTCTTCACAATCATCTTTACTGTTGATATTTTTATCAACATTTTGGCCACAACCCTTAAGTAATCTCTAAGAAAATTTTGACTTTACTTAGTATTTGCTTCATCAGAGCCCTCACCAGAATCATCTTTAACTTTGCACTTAACGGCAATTCAAGTTTTTTCTAGCCTGCTCCTCCAGGCTCTGGATAGGCCTCTACCTATCACCCAGTTCCAAAACTGCTTCCACATTTTCAGGTATTCATTGTAACAATAACCCCACTTAATGATACGAATTTTCTACCTTAGTTAATTTTGCTGCTATAACAGAATACCACCCATTGGGCAATTCATAAAGAAATTTATTTTTCATGGTTCTGGAGGCTGGAAAGTCCAACAGCATCACACCAGCCTCTAGCGAGGGTCACCTCCTGGAAGAAAGGTGAAAGGCAGAAGCCCACACTCAAGACAGAGAGAGGAAATAGGGCCAAACTCACTTTTGTAACAAACTAAACCTTATAATAACTAACCCACTTCTCTGATAATGTCATTAATCCATTCATGAGGACAAAGCCCTTATGACCTAATCACTTCTTTAAGACCCCATATCAATTAAATCTCAATATAAGTTTCAGAGGAGATAAACATTCAAACCACAGCAAATTGTTGGTTAATTTTTTAAATGAAGCAAAGTGCTACTGTGAAACACATTCATTAAGCTTTGAAAATTATCTTATTAAGTCAAATGTATAATTTTCAATATAAAAATTCACATTTCAAGAAGACTATTGGGCAAAATTCTCCCAGGGAAAGATGGAAAATTTTCACCCTTGTGGGAATTCTCCTGGGAATCTAAACAGAATTGTGCATGCTTTTATTTGGTTGGTAAGAATAATCCCACCTCAAATGTTTAGCAAAGCAGGGTGGTTCTTCCTAAATGTTCTGGGCACTTCTGAAAGTACAACCCTTAAATGAAAATCATACCCCTCACATTTTCATTATGATAAACATCAGCTCTGACCATAATTTGCTTGCAATGTTTCCAAGCAAAACACAATTCTATGGAGGAATTGGAATGAAAAGAGGAGGTTCTTGCTAAGGATCCTGAGAAACACAAACTTCTGTTAGAGCATTGAGTTAGACAATTTTTCTTTGAGTTCTTACTCTAAACATAATCTAGTTACTTAATCAGAGGGGTGGGTAAACTCAGAATCAGACCAATTTTAGTCTAATACCATCAGCAAGAAGAAAGAGGTGCTGGGATCATGTGGGTGGGCTTTCAAATTGCCTTTTCAAATGGTTTCCCTGACAAATGGCTGGAATCCAAGTGAATACACATAAAGGAGGTATCAAAATAGCAGTTCCAAAAGCTCCCAAATAGGGACTATTTATGGACCATTCTGAAATGCTGGAGCTGACACCAATTACAAGACCATGCGTTTGAGAGTTAGCATGAAAATAGAATGTCAACCTTTAGTTTGATTTTTAAGGCTAAAAAAAGCGCAGTGATGTAGAAGCTACTTCTACCAAGGCAGAAGGTACTTCCTGACATGGTACTGCTGGCAAAGTGAGGAACCATTGGAAACAAATCCCTTTGGAATGGAAGAAGTGAAAAGATGCCATTTCCTTGAAACTGGGAAATTCTTTGAGTTTATAATTCATATTGTCACATGTGTCAACTAGCCCTCTCTTTACATTTCATAAGGTGCATCATTATTTGTTCTTTAATTCACACTCAGTGAGCATCTTACACATGCCAGGCATTATGCTAAACAGTGAGAATGGAAAGATAGTTAAGATACAGACCCTGACATCAAGAAGTTTACAGTCTAACAAAGGAGACAGATGCCCCCCAAGATGACTATTCTAAAAAGATGAGTTCTGCTAACAGAGCTTCTCAATCTTGGCACTATTAATACTTTGGGCTGGATATTTCTTTCTTGTGGAGGCTATGCTGTGCATTGTAAGATGTTTAGCAATGTCCCTGGCCACTACTCGCTAAATGCCAGTAGCATCCTTCCAGTGTGACAATCAAAAATGTCTCCAGACATTGTCAAATATTCCTGGGAGGCAAAAATCTCAGCTGGTTGTGAACCACCATGCTAAAATATATCCAAGGAATTTTGGAAAGACAGAAAATGGAGTCCTTATTTCATGTAGGAAAGTCAGAAAAAGTGATTTTTTAGTTAAGCTCTAAAATTTATTTATTCAGCGAATATCCTGAGCATCTACCAGATGTCCAGTGCTAGATTATTCATGAAGTGATTTAGGAGTTTCCTGAATAGAGGGAAGAGTATGTACCCAGAACAGCACCATATATCAGAAGACTACAAGGTGTTTGATAGCTATGGCCTGTGACATATGGGATGGTCAGTAGGAAAGTGAAGCTAGAAAACTAACAATGTCCCAGTTTAAGAAAAGCCTTGGGCTTCATGCCAAGGGGTTTAGGAATCTGGGGTTTACCCTGTGGATGATAAGAGATTACTAATAGATATTAAACAAGATATTCTTATGCATGAATCACATAGACCGTTAAACAGTCGGTAAAACAGTCTATTAAAAAGTCAAACATCCTGTCAACTACCGCCTGCTGTACAACCAATGACCATTGTGTCTGAGTTTCCCCCCTGAATGAATCTCACAGATGATCTCTCAGAAACAAGTTTCCTGGGTTTACAGATCCCTCAGAAAAATTCATTTCTGCCCCTTCCGATGGAAGACTTGCCTTTCCAATAGCTGTGAGGTGCACCATCATTGCCGTGTGTACTAGAAGAACTGCCATTCAAACTGGAAAAGGAAGAAACATAGATGGAGAAAAAACCCAAATGGATAAAGAAATTTGCAGAGCCTAACTATTTTACCGATGGCCTGATTTCTAACTTCCAGCATATAAATTTTTTCCTTTTGAAAAGGGAACTTTGTTTCTTGGATCTAGTTTGGATCTAGGTGGTTTGGGGCAGCCTGCCAGCCTCCCAGATTAAGCGAAAGTCATTACAAAATGTTTCTGCACACATGGGAATCACAGGGATTGTTTGGTGCTAGTTTGGCCCTCCATCATTAATTTTAATTATCTCAAAATGCAAACATGCTGAAATGTCCAGCAGATGACATTCTTTTCTCCTTGACATCAGACATAAAAGAAAGAAAAATAAACCTAGGACAGTGACAACATTAAGCTGGCAGTCAGTTTTCTTTAATATTTCAAATTCAATTCCAGACCAGATTCTCTGTTTTGTCCTAGAGATTAGTGTAGGAAGATTGTCGTCTTGGTCTGATGAAAGCCTTGCCTTTCCAGTTAGCTTAATTAAGGGAAAAGAGGAGGAAGCCAGGAGGAGAACAGTCTGGTTTAGATCAGGGTAAGAGGATTGGTTTTTACAAACACACCACAGATTTTTGTTGTTTTATGTTTTCAACATTTTTCTGGTTCTTGGTAGAAAGTCCAGTTCCGTTTTCAAAATGAACTAACCCCATAGGTCCAGTGACTTGGCATTTTTATTAAATGTTTGGTATTTCTGATGACAGCAGACCAGAGTCAGGAAGATTCTGTAGGTTCCAATGTAGTTTCAGGACACTGAGAGCTGATGGGTAAACTAGCAATGTGGGTACCCTAGTTCTCAAAGTCTATGACTAGTACCAGAATTAGACATTTATCAAAACTTTCTTATACCATTTAAAAATTAATTAATGTATAAATTCTACCTGCCGTGAAGACTATGTTCATGCTAGTTCTCTTTACTTCCTCTTGCTATATAATATGCCATTTACTGTATACTATGAGAGATGCTAAGTGTCTTCAGCTGTATACTTAGGGTAACCAACTCATCCTGACTTGTCTGGGACTTTCCTCATTTGCCTAAGACTTTCCTGGTTTTAACATTGAAAGTCCTCATCCTGGGAAATCCCTCCATCCTTGTCAAAACAGAATGATTGGTCACCCTAGTTGACTATCAATTGCATGTATATACATTGAATATATACATTATATAGTTGGTGGTTGAGACAAGCTAATTAGTCACAGCTCTTTCTTATTAAATGAAAGAAGAAGAATGCCTTCTTATTGTGACCACGAAAGACTAAAACGCACAACTATATTTTACATGTGATTAACAAATGGAAAATAACCAAATATTTAAAAAGCTTTTTAAAAGAAATGAACTTTATTGATGGTTTGTTTGCAACAAAACTTATTGATTTCAGGTGTAAATTTCAATAAGTTCTGACAAATGTATACACCACATAAGCATCACCACAATCAAAATAGAAACTTTTAATTTCAGAAGTGTCCCTTCCCAATCAATTTCCCACTCCTCCACCCTGGCATAATTCTGTGATCAATTTTATGCTAATAATTTGGAAAATATCCATTGAAGAAATTATTTTTAAGACTATAATTACTAAAAAAATTGATTCCGAAAGAAGTAAGAAAAAGAAATAAGCCAAAAACTATGGAATACATTTTAAAAGTTGGCAAACAATGTCAGATGGTTTAAAGGAACTTAACTTTCAGGCCATTTGAATTTCTATGATGTATAGAAAAGGATGGGTCAATTCTCAATTATTTTCTCAAGCTAATAGTAAAATCTGACAATGACATAAAAGGGATCAGGGAAGAGAGAGAGAGACTGAGACTAGAAGCCAAATGCATTTGTCAATTACCTGTAAAAAGTCTAAATTACACTATATTAATTCAATTTCAGCAGTATATTAAAAGGATAATACAACATAATCTAAGAGATTTAATTCCAGGAATTAAGGAGTTATTTAATATTAGAGTTAACTTATTGAGGTAATATATATAGATCAACTGATCTATCTTAACCCCCAAAACTATAAAGTTAATGTTATCTAAATAAACTACAAATGGAATATTTTTCGTGAATTTCACAAATGGATTCTAAAATTAATCTGGAAGAACAAATAGGCAAAGATAGCAAATAAAATATTGGGGGGTGGAATGAAGAAGGGAGAAATTAATCTGTAAAAGATAAAGCATCATAGTGAGAAAATTTAGTTCTGGTGCCAACAGAGAGCAGTGGGGCAGTATTAAAATGTTCTAAAGAGATGTAGACAAAGAAAGGTGGCATTTTTCATGTTTCTTGCATCTAAAGGATCCCATGTGACAAGTTCTGGCCGATGGATGAAGAATGCTGCTTTCAGACCTGACTTATAAAAGGTCCTGTAGGACCTTTCATGCTCTCTCTTTTCTTCTTTGAAGCTCATGGTGAAGGAACCCTGAGAGGACAGAGCCACGTGATGGAATGAGCCGGGATCCCTGAGTCCTCACCTAGAGGAGAGATGTGCAGAAGAACCACTCAACAAATGGTGGTGTGCTGATAAACGTTTAGTGACCCATTTGGGGTGTAGGGAAAGGCTCTAGTCAGTAACATTTGTTAATTTCTGTCATATATACTCCCACTATGGCTGCTTTTAGGCAACCAAGGTGATGTCACTGAACACAGTTTGGAATGGATGCACATAATCAGTTCTTGTCATGCAAGATGAACCAGCCCTAGCATACTGCTGCCCCTAACCCGCATATCACTGTGTCATAATTTTAATTTTAAAATAAACATATTTGGTTAAGCCTTTGAGATTCATTTGGGGATTTTTTGTTATAGCAACTACATAGTGTTAACCTAGCTAATATAATACAGTACTTAGAAAATTATGAGAAACAATCTACTTCATTTTAGTGTAGCTGTTACATCAAAATTTGACAATATAATAGAAAGAAAACATAAACAGTCCTTTGTAAACATGGACAATAAATAATTGTCTTACATAAGCTTTCAAGTTCTTAAACAAAACCCAATTAGTCAAACAAGCAACAAGTAAACATTTGTGTGCAAGTTAAATTTATCGTGAAGATGCAAGAATGATTTAGAGATAGACGCTTCATTCATAATTTATCACAGTAGGTTCAAGGAGAAAAAGTATATTAGATTTATAATAGGTCCTGAAAAAGCATTGAAAAACAACAACAAAAACTCTATTAAGTGAATGTTTCTACAATATGAGAAAGAATATGGATACTAAACAGCCAATGTCATATTTCTTGCTAAAATATGAGAATTCAGGAACAAGAGAAGAATGGCCATTCTCTTTTATTTTATTTAACGTTGTTCCAAAGTCCTAGCTATGCAAATTATACAAGAAATGGAAGTTTAAAAATTACTCTGGGAAGGAAGAAGAAAACAATCCCACAATTTCTGATTGTGCATCCACAAAACCCTAAGACTCTTGGAAAATCTGTTAGAACAAACATGTAAGAAAAAACATACAATAGCTGTTATATTCTGCCCAGTATCTTTCAAGTTTAGAACAGAATTTGAAGATGCAAGATGCTTCCACATAAGCCTGTTGATAATGCAGCCAGAGCCCAGAGTAACGAGGAGGTGTCTTTGTCAGATTCTCTTCTCTTCTCTCTTTCTAACCTATGCATTTGCATTCTTCTCCTCTTTCTCTCTCTCTCTTTCTTTCTCTCTTCTCTCTCTCTCTCTCTGTCTCTCTCTTTCTCTCACCTTCACAAACACATAGAGCCCTTGGGCATCTGCTAGAAAAGAGGGGAATCAAGTTTTCTACTCTTTTCTCTTGCTTATAAAGAAAAATAGAGATGTAGACCTGACAAAGTGTTTGCATTTGATTGGAAATAATTTAAAGAAAAAAATAACTAAAAATAACTAATTTTGAAGCCTCCTCTGGATTTTCCTGTTTTAAAGGATGGAGCCTTTTTTGGCTTAGCAGATCAATCTGATAAGTGTAATGTTAGGTTGGAGCGTAGTGATCACGTCTGGAAGAGACTACACATACAGAAGCTCAGAGACTGATGTGATCTGAAGAACAAAAATTCTCAGCATTAGGAACTGCCCAATACTGAGGAGAAATGGACCAGGACTTGGGTGGCAGGAGAAGAAGGTGAGTGAGTCTGGCAACACTGTTGGAGAGTTGGGTTAGGGGAAAAGGGTGCAAAGCAAGGCGAAAACCCTACTAACCCATGTATCTTTCAGAGCCAACTGTTCATGAAGGACGTCTGCACATGTCTACTTTCTCTCCTCCAACTCACACTTCAAAGAATTCCAGTCTAGTTTTCTCCCCAGAGACATCTCTGATCCTGCCCTTGTCCAAACCAACTACTATATCCATACTCCAAATTCAACATTGATTTTCTCATTTTATTTGACCTCTCAGTGGCGCTCAAGGCAGTTAACAATTCAGTCAGCTACTTACACTTTCCTGCATGACTTCTCTGCTCCCCCTTTCCTTCACAGCGTGCTCCCTCTCAGTACACATTGCTGGACAGGACAATCCTGATGTTGAAAGTCTGTGGAGTTACAAGTACAAAAAAAATTACATAAAATAATAAATTTTAAATGCAGTGACATTGTATACAGGTCACGGGGCTCACTGATCTAAAGTGATCCTAGACTTAAGAACGGACTGATCTCATTTCATAAAAACATATACTTTATGTAGAGTTAAATTTCAATGATGGTGATGCTATCCAATAATAGCATCCCTCATTGGAACAGCTTGGGTTCTTACCTGTACGAGAGAGAAAGGGGGCAGAGAGGATGTGGTCTAACACCAACCATGTTGCTGATCTACAGTCTCATCTGGGTAAGATGTAGCAGGTGGGGGAAACAAAAGCTCCCAGGAGGGAAGATGGCAATTCCAGGATGCCTCATATTGTCTGGACAAATGAACCTAAAGCCAAAAGATTAGCTTGATTTGTTCTGCTACAGACTAAGAATTCTCTGAATGCACAGGGCACACAGATAAGCATCCTTCCCTGAAGCCACCATGGCAAACAGCCCCCTCCCCTCTTCAAGAATTCAAGAATGCCTCTTAAGATCTCATCTCTATTGTATCCCTGACCTACCCCTTTTTGCTGCCTCCAGACCACAGCAGTACGTTTTCTTACTTGGATAAAAATTCACCCAAGAACTATCCAGTGTGGCCACATGGAGCGACGTGAGGGTTCAGGATGCTCACAGAGGCTCAGAGCCCTGTTGAATGAAAAGTTACTTAATGAAGGTCCTATACCAGGCATTGGGAAGAAACCAAGCATCGCAGATGCAATCCTAGTCATGGAGGACATAACCATGTACTTAGAGGAGACCAGTCGCACATCTGAAAAAAGGAGAATATGAATGCAAAGAAATGCCAGTAAAGCTTCAGGGATTGGGAGCAAACAGGGCACAGAGATGAACAGGGCACCACCCAGACAGAGGACCGGGGATGACTTCATTGAAAAATGAGACTTAAGCTGGACTTGGAGGGGTGTGTAGGAATTGGAAGTGTGTTGAGGAAGGAGAAGGGATTCCAGTGACAAGGACAGGGTCTGTACTGACCACTGCTTCCTTTGGGAGGGAGCCTGTGACTCTCCAAACATCTCCTTTCTTTATCATGTTGACCACATCAAGCAGCCTTCATTGCCTGAAGAGAAGGCTTATGTCTGACTCCACGTAAGATGCAAAACTCAACACCTGTTGAATTAGGAATGGAGGAAGTCCAAGAGTGGCTTGTAGCTGGGCTCGTAACAGATAAAATTGGATCTCCCTTCTCTATTACTCTGTTTTTTCTCTCGTTATCTCTCCTGGTGTGAGTCCTGCCACTTACTTTGTATAACACTATTCTGGTGGAGGACACATGTTTTATATTGGAACGCATCAAAAGCACCCCGTGCTTGTGACTCCTTGAGAAGTTCAACTATGCTCTCACTAGCTTGTGCATGGGATGGGATTACAAACTGTAAATCAAAAGAGAAGGCTACAGAATAATTAACCACTGACACGACCCAAGTGATGACCAGTGAGCACGGACCTAGTACCGAAATACACGAGCTGCCTGTCAGACCTATCAGGACAGACACGGCCAAGACCGAGTTTTCACTCAGATTCTGCAAAGACTGAGCGTTAGGTATTGTTTGTTTGGGAGGCCACATTCTGTCAATTGGCACCATTAGAGACTGATTTCCCCCAGAGAGCATGCAGAGGAACGCCAGCTACCCCAGCTTTCCCACCTGCAGCTCATGCCTTGCCCACAGTCCTGCAGAAAGTCTAGATAGCTCAACATCCACTTTATTGTTTACTCTGTTTGTAGTTTCCCCTGCCTGGCAAAGCAAGAGCTGTTAAAACTATTCTCCTCATTTCTCTCACTTTTCCGGAATGGAAACTCCAGCCCCCACTTCAATTGTCTACACATCATTTCCACAGATAGCTCCACTTACAGTGACTTCCATCCCCAAGGACCTACTTCTGTGCACATTCCCCACTTTTGCCACCATTAGGTTCTATTTGATACCTTCACTGGTGAGTATGCTTGTGTCTAAACATTTCCCAGAAGGAATTGGGATGGTTGGATTTTTTTTTTCTTTTTATTGAGATCGAGCCTTGCTCTGTTACCCAGGATGGAGTGCAGTGGTGTGATCTCAGCTCACTGCAAGCTCCACCTCCCCGATTCAAACCATTCTCCTGTTTCAGCCTCCCAAATAGCTGGGATTACGGACATGCACCACCACGTCCAGCTAATTTTTGTATTTTTAGTAGAGACAGGGTTTCACCATGTTGAGCAGGCTGGTCTCCAATTCCTGACCTCAGGTGATCCACCCCCTTCAGCCTTCCAAAGTGCTGGGATTATAGGTGTGAGGCACCACGTCCAGCCAATGGTTGGATCTTGAGTACTTCCTGTTTATAACTGTTGAGAAATTACTGTCAAGGGTTTAAACTCCAGAGGCTGAAATCCTCCAGCCTTAGAGCCTTCGGACTCCCCATCACCTTATAATGAAGTGCACCGTGAAAGGCTTTGCCCTCCAGGCACAAGTAATTTTCTTAATATCCTCCTGTGGGAATGCAATGACCAAGATATAGTCTGAACAATCACTTGATAGGGATGAGAAAACACCTTTCAGCCAATCTACTTCTTGAACTGAAATCGCAATGTCGTGTTGAAATTGCTTTATAACTGGCTAAAGACTACCTCCAGGTTCTAGGAAGAACATTTCTAAAGTCCTGTGAAATGGTTAATAAGGCTTCTTGAACATTAAATGAGTCTTGCAACACAAGGTTCCAATGAGTTACTGTAATTGTAAATGAACCAGAAACGGATTACATTTCCTATTGAAATACATAAGGGTTTGAAAATTAAAAGAAAAAAACAGAATGATTGACAAAATACAATTTGGGGCTTGGCAAAGGCCGGTCACTTGGAATAATCATATCTAGTATGTGCCACATCCAAAGCATAGCCAGGTCAGCTAGGAGGGTGCTCTGTGGAAGTCCAGTGTTGAGTGGCACATGCAGGTGAGGGCCGAGCCTGTGGTGGAGATTCTGAAATGGGGCTGGCAGCTGAAAATGAAGACTAGGGAGAAAAGAGGCAGAGGAGTGAGGTAGGGTAGGGAAAGGCACCGGAGCAGGCATCAGAGGAGGAAGATAGACGTGGAACACAGGCAGCTGACTTCGTGGAAGAATTTGAAGAGTAGAAGCTCCCTCTCCCCTCACCCCTACCCTAGCTCCTCCCACCTCCACCTGCCAGGTGTGAGAAAGAGTCAGCTTGTTCTTCAAAAAGGGCGCTGGCACCTAGAGGCGGGGCTGAACATCCGGATGTGTGCTTAACTGCAGTGACTGAGTGTAAGAAGCATGTTAGGGAATTTGAATAAGGCAATGGATTGCCTGCAAACTTCTCCCCTGGAAAGCAAGCAGAAGAATAAATTTTGAATGGAAGAATATTAAAAATGAACATCAGATATAAACCATGAAAAATGCTCTGTTTTCAATCTTCTCCCCAAAGTTAAATAAAGCTATTTGTTGGAAGCCATGAGGTTTACTGGGCAGATGAAACCATCAGCTTTGTTGGGAGATGTTGACACCAAGGGATTAGCTCCAGAGAATGAAAAACCCAGAGGAGGAGCCCAGCCCAACTCCAGGAGGATGTGGCTGAAAGTCCAAGTTAGATTACTGCAAAATTTGGAAATATGAAAAATTTCCCTTTGCCTCTTTGTCAGGCCTTCCTTTCCCACACAGCTACATGAGCAGGAAATTCTCCAGCTAAGGCTGGCCTGCCACTATCTCTTGAGCAACCTCCTTGTAACTTGTTATAGGTTCTCAGTCCCTCGAGTCCAGGATACTGACTAAATAAGCCATGTAGGTGTTTGGGGACCTAGGAGAACCATAGGCCAAGAAGCACCTTTATTTGTGTAACATAATTTTTTCCCTTTTTTAAAGCACTGCACACCTGACAATATCATGTCACAGCTGTCCCCAATCCCTTTCACTTCACACTTGAAATATTCAACTGAAATAGTGAACAAATGAAAGTTAAAAAGTAATAAAAGCTCTATTCAAACAAATGATGGATAAATAAGAAACAAATGAAACTGGTCATTTCTTAAACATTTTCTGTTGACTCTGTCCTTACGTGATTCATTTTTGGCACAGATTTCAGAATCTTTAAGGCCACTGTATTTAGGTTACATTTTATAATGTCATAACCTTATAATTAAAATATTGAGCATGCCCATGTTTTTCTTCCACCCTGCCTAGAAGCTTAGTTTGGCCAAGGGAAAATAGATAAGAAACTATTAATTATCTGCCAGAAAGAAAAAAAGGCTACTTATCTTTTGGGATAAAATAGATCTGAGCACACATAAGAGTTGTAACTATTTTTGCATAAAATAAATAGTCTCTTTTTGGTATTATCAAGAAGGCGTGGTGAGTTGTCATTTATCTTGCACTCCCAGCCCGCACTCTTGATCCTACTGTAACCCTTCTTATTTGCAAAAGATGAAAGCAAGATCAGAACTCTGTGGAGCTGGAAATTGGACTGTAGTTTTGCTGCAATAATAGTCAATGGCCTTGAAAGTGTCTCACTCATGAAGACTGTCTGGTTCTCTGGTATTTGACATTTGGTATCAAGTGCAGTGCAGCTGGACGAAATTGTATTTGGGAAATTATCATCTATCTGATGCCAGTCTTCTAGTGGCACGGAAGCCCCCTTCCTCTGGTAGGCATTTAAAGGAAGCCCTGGA